>VMOF01000002.1:79414656-79624099 GCA_011764245.1 Trialeurodes vaporariorum
ATCTTCAACCCTACATTTTTACACTTTAAACACTATTTAGGCAGTATATTCAATACGGACTTGTTAGAGAAGAGTAGAATCACACACGGAAAAAAAAGATTAGTGAAAATAACCATAAGGATACCTGATTTTGGCACCTGCTAGATGTTATGGTAAACTTGGCCAGAAGTATGGTACATTTACCGATACTTTGAGTAAATTCGACATGCAATCAGGTAACATCACCTAGTACCTAGTCGAAACATAGTAAACTTCTGTTTAACATTACCATAACACCTAGCAGGTGCCAAAATCAGGTATCCGTATGGTTATTTTCACCGTAGTTTTTTTCCGTGCACACACTAACAAAGTAATGGGACATTTGCAAGGGTCTGAAAAGGGGTGCAAAATCCCTTGACAGTTCAACTGGACCTCTAAATAATCGATATTTTTGCATGGATTCAAATGAACGGATAACAATAATCGATTGTTCACGAACCGCGTCAGCCCGAAAAAGGTATAAGCAGGTCCTCCGCGAGTGTGATTTTACACGTGTGACAATCAAAACGAACGGGTAAAAAAGAAAGGGGGAATTCTCTTAGATTGTGAGTCTGAGCTACAACCGACCGCTTCGGGGTCGTGCTGCGGCCGTGGAGCGGTGAAAATCACACTTTGAAAACGGCAGCCTCGTGTGGTACACATTGAAAGATGGACGCGCCAAGCGCAAAAAACTGCAACGTTCACCCCTAGAAACTAACTGTCTTTTCCGGACGTATTTCTTTCGCGTTTCTTCTTTATAGCATACCGCTTTACAATGGCGACAAAGGTCCGACACCGGGCAATCGAGTAGCAGCGTGGCGCGGTCTCAAAACGAGATAGTGAAAAATCGAATCGGGCCGACAATCGACACCTCGTTATGGGTTGATTCTATCAATATCTCCACCAGATAGCTCTCCCATCGCTTTTCGTATTGACCTGAACATCGTATCGCATTGAAGCACAAATGACAGGGACGTGTCCTGGCCTGGCCTGGCCTCGGCTGAGCTCGGCTTAGGCTGCAGCCCGAACATCGAACACTCGACCAGCAAAGCTCAATGTTTGTGCGGTCGCTTGCTTGTCTCCCGCGAGTGATGCTGATTTGTGGCTTTCGCCGGACGTCACCGATCACCGATCACCGCGGAACAGCGATGGACGTTGACGTGGGATCGCGGATTAGGGTTGTCCCGTTGTGTCCATTCTGTCCGGCTTGGCGCGCAGTAAGAAGATTCTCACAAACTTTCGAGTTATAAGTAGTTTTAATTTTCCAGAAATAAATAGAGAGATCCAGTTCAAAGCTTCCGACAGGTGTTGCATTTCCTGCGCTTTGACTGGAGTCACTGACAGTTGAATGATGTGCATTTCAAACACACATACGCATACCTGTGAAAGATGAAGAAAATTTTAGCGATCGAATATCATTCACCGTCGTATGATATTCGATGGATTTGCATTTTATTTTGATGATATTCGATTGTTTCGTTGGTCTCACCGGAGACCGTTGAATTCCAACAATTGGAAATTTCGAATTCACCTCCGGAGGTAGATTCGATTTTCGAATTGTTGCAACCGTTGTCAGAAATCTCATCTTCCAACCTTTTTGACTCCTTTCGCCGCGATAATTTCAGAAATGACGAACTTTTCGAATAAAGTTTATTGTACAGACCATGTACAGAAGTCATTTTCCTATGAGACAAACATAATTTTAGCCTCGAAAACGCTAGTTTTTTTTTTGTTAAAAATGGCCGTGTCATCCAGAGCTGATTTAGAGGTTATGTTATGGAATATTATTATGGCAGTTTTCATTTTCACGAGAGTATCATTCAGAAGTTCATTCTCGACTCTCATTGGCTAGATTTTTCACCGATCAGCAGCATCAGTTAGCAATCATCAATTCTTGAAGTGAATGATATTCGATCGCTAAGATTTGCTTATGAAGTTAGGACTCCAAGGCTCAAACCGAAATTTCTAGTAAAATACGAGTTCAGCTAAGCTCATCACTCAACAGTAAACGGCTGTTGGCTGTTGTTTCGATGAATAAAGATATTGCTAAGTTTTGCAGTAGGTAAAAGGACCATATCAATTCTACTGTAAACTTCTGTGGAGATAACGATGAGACTATTTATAAAGTCTAAAACTTACAATTCGAGTCCTCGCTGAGCTCAAAGTTCAGATGGACCCTGTATGAATGCACTATGCCATGCCGTACCTTTTTCACCTTAAACCATAGAAAATCAGTAAAAGTGGCGTCTTTCTCACTTGTAATATGCAACGGAGAGCTTTTCTGGTGGTATCATCTCGTCCTCCAGACAGAATCTGTAAGAATCAACCTTCAATTTTATCGTTTGAAAACTGAATACAATAATCTTACATTCCAATTTTTAGGTTATGTTCTTTTGTTTGAAGTCACAAACCGTACGTAGTGCATACATCTACTGGTGGTCCATTTGAAGTTTGAGCTAATAGTATAAGTTTCCTCAACAAGAATTAAAGTTTTAGACCTTTTTTAATGGTCTCACCGCTATTTCCGCAGCAGTCCACGTCAAAATTATCGATAGTCCGTTTTCGCCTATAGCAAAACCTTGCAAGAGCCCAGTTCCCGAACTAAATGAGCCTCACGTGCTATGTCTTACTTTTTTAAGGTGAGAAGCCTATAGGTTGTGCCTCCGGAGTCCGCATCCAAAACAAACAACCAAAAAGCACGAAGTGACGGGACCGAAAATTTGGTTTTTTCCTGGTAATCACTTTAGTCTTTGAGGCGTGAAAATCCCACAACACAGACTGCCACTCAAGATAAAATGTGGAACTCTTTGGAAACAATAAGATGGTTCGAAAAGATGCGATACTTCAGTCCTGCAGTCCCAATGTGCTTCGCGTTAATCCGTTCCGCATCGCGTAGTCATCGCACTAAGGTCGGAGATAGACAAAAAGTGGTTAAATATCATTAAGTAAATTTATCATAAATTAATAATTTATTGACTTTCAAGACCGCAACTTTAATCAAGGAGAACACTTATTACAGGTAATTTAAAGCTACAAATGTCTCTGGAAAGTTTTAAATTCAGCTTTAAACGTCGAATACGGCGTCTTTTGATGCATTTTTTGTCATTGAATTTTGGCCAATGGGTCTGTTGCACACTTCGGCTACAGCGTTTTCAAGTATCAATTCCAATGTAAAAAGTCGAGAAAATAACAATGGCAACGTAAGAAAACACTAAAATTCAGTATTAAACTCACAAATTGCGAAAAACACTACACACTATTCACCCCTGTATCTTTCCACCACGTGCACGATATTTCGCGAAATTAGCGCGGCACATTCAAATAATCACGGCCGTCTTTCATCACAGCTGACTTCATAAACAAATAAACAGTAAAAACTGACGGCGTCTGCTCGAATTCTTACATTTCCATATCCTCAATTCCTCACAAAAGGTTGTGAAAGGTACGGAGACCGATATTTGTGTCGAAAACTTATCAAAATGAAACAATAACACACAGGAGTTCCAAGCATGATGATCGAAGTTGGAATCATCCTTGGAACTCCTGTGTTATTGTTTCATTTTGATAAGTTTTCGACACAAATATCGGTCTCCGTACCTTTCACAACCTTTTGCGAGGAATTGAGGATATTGAACCGTAAGAATTCGAACAGACGCCGTCAGTGTTTACTGTTTATTTGTTGATGAAGTCAGCTGTGATGAAAGACGGCCGTGATTATTTGAATGTGCCGCGCTAATTTCGCGAAATATCGTGCACGTGGTGGAAAGATACAGGGGTGAATAGTGTGTAGTGTTTTTCGCAATTTGTGAGTTTAATACTGAATTTTAGTGTTTTCTTACGTTGCCATTGTTATTTTCTCGACTTTTTACATTGGAATTGATACTTGAAAACGCTGTAGCCGAAGTGTGCAACGGACCCATTCTTTCGATCTCAATGACCATTGTGTGTCGTCCGTTCGTCCCTAAGTCAGCGACAGCAGCGTGCGCGACTCCGATCCGTTACCTTATAATAACTCAGCTTTAGGTTCCGATCGAGTAAAATACAATTTCCTTCGATCTCTTTGACGTGACGCGCGACGCGACGTCTCGGTCCTGATCCCGGTTCCACTGCTGATGCCGCGAATGTCGCTGTCACAGTATCACCCCCCCCCCTCTCTAGGCTCCCCTTCTTGCCTCTTTATTAATACTTCCTGAGCCCATCTGGCTGAAACGGATTCGTGGTGCTCAGAGGCGTTCGTAAAGTGCAATGTGTCAACGTCGCATTTCGTCCACTTAAACCAATACTATATGTTGAATTCGAGGAGATCCACAGAGAATTCTATAATAATTCGATCTTTTTGAAGTTTTTAAATGGACCAAATAAGACGTTCACAAGTTGCACGCAGTGGCGTAGCTATAGGCCCCGCTCACCCTGCCGGGCGGGGGGGGGGGGGGGGCGCAATGCTTCGATGGGCGCAAAAATCTATAGAAGAGAAAGAGAAAGAGCGACAAGGATGAAAGGAAATGAAAGGGGAAAAAAAGGAAAAAGAAAATAGGGAAGGAAAAGGAAAAAAAGGAAAGCTGGAGGAAAGGAAAAGGAGAAAAGGAAAGAAAATTGAACAGATTAAGAAAAATAGAAGCTATTGGAAAAGAGGGGAGAAAGCTACATAATGGCTCTAGTTTCTGCCAAAATTTCGGCAAGGGGGGGGGCAAGCGGTCGATTTTTCCTTAAAACAGAGGGGCGCAGCATTCGAATCGGCGGGGGGCACGCTTAGCTAGCTACGCGACTGGTTTAAATGATACATCAGCGGTGCCCCGGAAGGGCACAGGGGACATTTTGTGAGCCCTGAGACTTGTCAGCGATTAAAAGCTCACCAAAACGACAGGTCTGCTCGTAAGTCTGTTTTCCCATTTGAAAATACATTAGCGGTGCCCCGGAAGAGCAGATGAGACGTTTTGTGAGCCCTGAGACTTGTCAGCGATTAAAAGCTCACCAAAACGACAGGTCTGCTCGTAAGTCTATTTTCCCATTTGAAAATACATTAGCGGTGCCCCGGAAGAGCAGATGAGACGTTTTGTGAGCCCTGAGCCATGTCAGCGATTAAAATCCCACCAAAACGACAGGTCTGCTCGTAAGTCTATTTTCCCATTTGAAAATACATTAGCGGTGCCCCGGAAGAGCAGATGAGACGTTTTGTGAGCCCTGAGCCATGTCAGCGATTAAAATCCCATCAAAACAACAGGTATGCTCGAAAGTCTATTTTCCCATTTAAATATACATAGGCGGTGCCCCGGAAGAGCAGATGAGACGTTTTGTGAGCCCTGAGCCATGTCAGCGATTAAAATCCCACCAAAACAACAGGTCTGCTCGAAAGTCTATTATCCCATTTGAAAATACATAAACGGTGCCCCGGAAGAGCAGAGAGGACGTTTTGTGAGCCCTGAGCAATGGCAGCGATTAAAAGCCCACCAAAACAACAGGTATGCTCGTAAGTCTATTTTCCCATTTAAATATACATTGGTGGTGCCCCGGAAGAGCAGAGAGGACGTTTTGAGAGCTCTGAGCCATGTCAGCGATTAAAAGCCCACCAAAACAACAGGTATGCTCGTAAGTCTATTTTCCCATTTAAATATACATAGGCGGTGCCCCGGAAGAGCAGATGAGACGTTTTGAGAGCCCTGAGCCATGTCAGCGATTAAAATCCCACCAAAACGACAGGTCTGCTGGTAAGTCTATTTTCCCATTTGAAAATACATTAGCGGTGCCCCGGAAGAGCAGATGAGACGTTTTGTGAGCCCTGAGCCATGTCAGCGATTAAAATCCCACCAAAACGACAGGTCTGCTCGTAAGTCTATTTTCCCATTTGAAAATACATTAGCGGTGCCCCGGAAGAGCAGATGAGACGTTTTGTGAGCCCTGAGCCATGTCAGCGATTAAAATTCCATCAAAACAACAGGCATGCTCGAAAGTCCATTTTCCCATTTAAATATACATAGGCGGTGCCCCGGAAGAGCAGATGAGACGTTTTGTGAGCCCTGAGCCATGTCAGCGATTAAAATCCCACCAAAACAACAGGTCTGCTCGAAAGTCTATTATCCCGTTTAAAAATACATAAGCGGTGCCCCGGAAGAGCAGAGAGGACGTTTTGTGAGCCCTGAGCAATGGCAGCGATTAAAAGCCCACTGTTTGACCTCGGTAGCTGTTTGGTTTGAGATTTGAATATGGACCGTAAAAAGATTTTAGATGAATGTTTCATCAGACTTCAAAGCTCTCAGTCGGCTCAGTGGCACTTAAGCACTGGGGGGTACCGACTGTGGTGGAGCTTTGAAGGTGATAAACAGGAGATGCTCTCACGCATGCAGCCCGGATTTGCAGCCCGTACTAGACGAGCTTACCAAGCCGACTCGCGAGTAGAGCTAAAATTCGGAGATAAACACGGTGATTAAGTAGATATTTGATTTGACGAAGTGGACTGTATAATTGAAGATTGAACGATTAAGAGTGAGCAAAAACAAAACGATGAATAAAATGATAATAACAATGTAGAACTAGATAACTTGACGTACTCTACAGAGTAATTAACAAGGTGAATGAATTTATAATAAAATGCTCGACGCACTTCTATTATAATACGAAGGATATAGACTTGACGCCTAGCTATAGAGTGAGAAGTGATTTTACAAGAGAGGTCTCGCTCGACTATTCTCAGGGAGTTTGTCTGGGGAACTGAATTCTCACTGTTCAAGGGCTGCGAGTTGAGCCCAGCCGTCGCAGGGGTTGCTCCGCCCGCGCATGCGCAGTGCGCACATGCTTTGGTCAGATCAACCCCCACTCGGACTGCTCAGTCGCAGACCTTGACAGTGAGAGAGAGAGAAATAAGAGAGAGGTGGAGAGGGAAGAAGCGAGTTTCTAGAGAGAAAGAGAAAGTGTGTGAGAGATAGATTGGAAATGCGGGTCATCAAAAGTAACTTAGAATAAATAAGACTAAAACCATGAAAATTAACTTAAAGTAAAAACTGCTAAAATTCAGTACTTGAATACTGAACATACCCCCCACCTTGAACCCTTGCCGGGTTTAAAAAGAAGATTATGCTTATGATACAAAGTACAAACCTAAAAACTTAACTACAATTAAGAATATATACATCAGTGAGAATGATTTGCAGGTGAGTCAGTGCGTAGCCAATGCGGTTGCATGTGTAGATGGTCACCTGACCATTTCCCGTGATACTGATGAGTGGCGTGGTGTATGTGTTGGCATCGATGAAATCGGTTCTTGTGAGTTGATGAGAGGTCTAGGTGAGCTTTAGCAAGCTTACGATCTGGAGTCGTACCCCCCACCGTGAAGAGACCACCATTCCTCTGGATGCAGGGTTGAAGCGCCTTCAATTGGTTGGATGCTGTGCGATGAGCCTTGAATTCTGAGCTTGACGTCAGAATGGCAGGTGCAATTTGTGAATTATTGCCAGTAGCAAATTGTGAGTGAAACCCTCGACGGTTTCCATAGAATCTTGTGTTTGAATAATCGCTATTATTCACTGAAAAACATGAATTGAAATCTTGAATTGTGCTCGGGCGGCTATTGGTGCCCGCCGAGCGATTGTGCGTGAGATCACGTGACTCTCTCCATGATGGTGCGTCTGAACGCTTCTTGAGGGAGTCACGGTGGCTGGGACGTCCGTTGATTCGCTTATCAAATGTGACGTCATTACGATGAGCAAGAGAAGCGGGAGGCAGGCGTTCCTTTTTCTGAAATTCCTTCAGGCGGGAATCAGTTGACGAGGTGGACAACAAGGCAGTGGAGCGGGGAGTCATGACAGTTTTATGACTGACTCGTCCTGTGATTACCCAGCCAAAAATGCTGGCGAGTGCTGGAGGTATACCATCTGATCCCATTTTCTTTTCTCCTGTGTAGATGAATGGGAATGCATCTCCACCAATCAGAAATTCCACTGCATTAGGGGAATCGAAAGTAGGATCGGCCAATGTCAGACCTGCGTAGTGTGTCCGAACTCTTTTTGGTAGAGGCATGCTGGGTAGATTCGGTGAGATGTTTTCGATGACCAGTGTTTCAGTCGACAAAACTGGGTCATTTGTGCTGCGCGGTTTGAAGAGACAAGTGACCTTGCCCAAGATGTTAGCTGTGGGGTGGCCCCCGATACCCTGAACAGGGTGAGCAGTGCGCTCGAAAAACAGCCCTAATCGTTGAGCACAGGCAGACGTGATGAATGAATTCGAAGCGGCCGAGTCGATCACTCCTCGAACGGAGTGAAATCGTCCGCTGGAACCTTGGACTTGAAACAAAGCCGAGCCCAAAACAACGGTGCATGGAGAGTCTCTTGCAACGGCTGACAAAGAGACCTTTGCTTGGGAGGCTTCGCTTTGTTTCAAAGACACCCTCTCGACACATGTTGCATTCGGAGAAAGCGCTGATGCAATGTGTAACAAACAGTGATGCGCTGCGTTGCAGTGAAAACAACGCTTTTTGTTACAACATTGGCTGGCCTTGTGATTTGGTCGAAGGCAGTTGAAGCAAAGATTTCTATTTTGAACAAAATCTCGCCGATCAAGAATATGCATGGCTTTGAACACTGGACAGGCATAAATGAAATGCGAGCCATTGCAGCGAAGACAACATTTTGACTTTTCTGGCGTAACGAGAAAAGCGCATTTCATATTTTCGATCGGAGGAAAAGATTTTTCGGAGTCTGAGTCACTTTGTGGACCAATAGTGTTAATTTGAGTGACTTCATGAATTACTAATTGCTCACGGATAAAATTTAATAACTGTTTGACGGTTGGAATTTTTGTGTCGATAAAAGTTCGTTCGAAGGCTTTTTTGGTGTCTGTTGGCAGCACGCGCAGAGTTGAAAATAAGAGAATAAAATCAGCCAAGTCGGCGATTTTTAGAGATTGCAATGATTGAATTCCTTCCTCAAAAACTGTGAGAAAGTTGGAGAGTTGCACTTGTGATTCTTCATTGATCGGTGAGTAATTTAAAAGCTTCCCAAGAGTTTCGGAGGCTAATAAACGAGTGTTTTGGTAACGCTTTACCAAGTTATCCCACGCAATTTGATAATTACCAGGCGTAATATCAAGTTCCGTGGCGATAGTGAGAGGAGGGCCAGTGAGCGATGAAATCAAGTAATGAAATTTGGCAACATTGTCCAACGAGGGATTGTGATGAATCAACGATGCAAAATTATTGTAGAATGTAGACCATTCTGAGAGTGCTCCTCCGAAGATTTTTAAGTCGATTTTCGGGAGACGCACGTTTGAGTGAGAGTTTGAACTGTGGCTTTTGTCGGAGTTTTGAGATAAAGTCTGAGCTTCAGCAGCGCAGAGTTTTTTGTAAGTGGAGCAGAGAGGGTAATACAAATCCTCATAAGCTTTGGATTGTTCCATGATTTTTGCGTGGATAGAGCTATCACCAGGATTTTCTGCGACGTAGGCCTCCTGATAACGCTCAAGGACATCTTCAAATTCTGAGAGGTCTTCCGATATTTTTGAACAGCGTTCTAAAAATACACCTTTGTGTTTTTCATCTTGATCGATTAGTTTTTCAGCTTCTGTGGCTAATTCAAGCCTTTTATGCAAACGTTCTAGTCGAGTTTTTAAAATGCCCGACATTTTGGGATAAAATTACAATTAAATAACGAATACGCGTGATACAGGGAAAACACAAATTATTAAGTAAAATAAAAACGCGTTAGCGACACGAGATAAAATGCGAGTGAAAAACATGGGCGATTTAAAAGTAACGAAATAAAATAACAAGACGGATTGTTATTTACAAAAACTATAAACCGATTCTTAAGATCCGGCCCGGGGTAACCAAAATGTTTGACCTCGGTAGCTGTTTGGTTTGAGATTTGAATATGGACCGTAAAAAGATTTTAGATGAATGTTTCATCAGACTTCAAAGCTCTCAGTCGGCTCAGTGGCACTTAAGCACTGGGGGGTACCGACTGTGGTGGAGCTTTGAAGGTGATAAACAGGAGATGCTCTCACGCATGCAGCCCGGATTTGCAGCCCGTACTAGACGAGCTTACCAAGCCGACTCGCGAGTAGAGCTAAAATTCGGAGATAAACACGGTGATTAAGTAGATATTTGATTTGACGAAGTGGACTGTATAATTGAAGATTGAACGATTAAGAGTGAGCAAAAACAAAACGATGAATAAAATGATAATAACAATGTAGAACTAGATAACTTGACGTACTCTACAGAGTAATTAACAAGGTGAATGAATTTATAATAAAATGCTCGACGCACTTCTATTATAATACGAAGGATATAGACTTGACGCCTAGCTATAGAGTGAGAAGTGATTTTACAAGAGAGGTCTCGCTCGACTATTCTCAGGGAGTTTGTCTGGGGAACTGAATTCTCACTGTTCAAGGGCTGCGAGTTGAGCCCAGCCGTCGCAGGGGTTGCTCCGCCCGCGCATGCGCAGTGCGCACATGCTTTGGTCAGATCAACCCCCACTCGGACTGCTCAGTCGCAGACCTTGACAGTGAGAGAGAGAGAAATAAGAGAGAGGTGGAGAGGGAAGAAGCGAGTTTCTAGAGAGAAAGAGAAAGTGTGTGAGAGATAGATTGGAAATGCGGGTCATCAAAAGTAACTTAGAATAAATAAGACTAAAACCATGAAAATTAACTTAAAGTAAAAACTGCTAAAATTCAGTACTTGAATACTGAACACCCACCAAAACAACAGGTATGCTCGTAAGTCTATGTTCCCATTTAAATATACATTGGTGGTGCCCCGGAAGAGCAGAGAGGACGTTTTGAGAGCTCTGAGCCATGTCAGCGATTAAAAGCCCACCAAAACGACAGGTATGCTCGTAAGTCTATTATCCCGTTTAAAAATACATTAGCGGTGCCCCGGAAGAGCAGAGAGGACGTTTTGTGAGCCCTGAGCAATGGCAGCGATTAAAAGACCACCAAAACAACAGGTATGCTCGTAAGTCTATTTTCCCATTTAAATATACATTGGTGGTGCCCCGGAAGAGCAGAGAGGACGTTTTGAGAGCCCTGAGCTATGTCAGCTATTAAAATCCCACCAAAACGACAGGTCTGCTGGTAAGTCTATTTTCCCATCTCAATATACATAGGCGGTGCCAAGGAAGAGCAGAGGGGACGTTTTGTGAGCTCTGAGCATTGTATCGATTAAAAGTCCACTAAAACGACAGGTCTGCTCGTAAGTCTATTTTCCCATTTAAATATACATTAGCGGTGCCCTGGAAGAGCAGATGAGACGTTTTGTGAGCCCTGGGCCATGTTAGCGATTAAAAGCTTGCCAAAACGACAGGTCTGCTCGTAAGTCTATTTTCCCATTTGAAAATACATTAGTGGTGTCCCGGAAGAGCAGAGGGGACGTTTTGTGAGCCCTGGGCCATGCCAGGGATTAAAAGCTTGCCAAAACGACGGGTCTGCTCGTAAGTCTATTGTCCCATTTGAAAATACATTAGCAGTGCCCCGGAAGAGCAGATGAGACGTTTTGTGAGTTCTGAGCATTGTAGCGATTAAAAGCCCACTAAAACGACAGGTCTGCTCGTAAGTCTATTTTCCCATTTAAATATACATTGGCGGTGCCCCGGAAGAGCAGAGGGGACGTTTTGTGAGCTCTGAGCATTGTAGCGATTAAAAGCCCACCAAAACGACAGGTCTGCTCGTAAGTCTATTGTCCCATTTGAAAATACATGAGCGGTGCCCTGGAAGAGCAGATGAGACGTTTTGTGAGCCCAGGGCCATGTTAGCGATTAAAAGCTTGCCGAAACGACAGGTCTGCTCGTAAGTCTATTTTCCCATTTGAAAATACATTGGCGGTGCCGCGGAAGAGCAGAGGGGACGTTTTGTGATCCCTGAGTCTTTTCAGAGACTAAAAGCCCACTAAAACGACAGGTCTGCTCGTAAGTCTATTTTCCCATTTAAATATACATAGGCGGTGCCCCAGAAGAGCAGAGGGGACGTTTTGTGAGCTCTGAGCATTGTAGCGATTAAAAGCCCACTAAAACGACAAGTCTCCTCGTAAGTCTATTTTCCCATTTAAATATACATTAGCGGTGCCCTGGAAGAGCAGATGAGACGTTTTGTGAGCCCTGGGCCATGTTAGCGATTAAAAGCTTGCCAAAACGAGAGGTCTGCTCGTAAGTCTATTTTCCCATTTGAAAATACATTAGCGGTGTCCCGGAAGAGCAGAGGGGACGTTTTGTGAGCCCTGGGCCATGTCAGGGACTACAAGCTTGCCAAAACGACGGGTCTGCTCGTAAGTCTATTTTCCCATTTGAAAATACATTAGCGGTGCCCCGGAAGAGCAGACAGAACGTTTTGTAAGCCCTGAGCCATGTCAGCGATTAAAAGCCCACGAAAACGGTAGGTCTGCTCGTAAGTCTATTGTCCCATTTGAATATACATTAGCGGTGCCCCGGAAGAGCAGAGAGGACGTTTTGTGAGCCCTGAGCAATGGCAGCGATTAAAAGCCCACCAAAACAACAGGTATGCTCGTAAGTCTATTTTCCCATTTAAATATACATTGGTGGTGCCCCGGAAGAGCAGAGAGGACGTTTTGAGAGCCCTGAGCCATGTCAGCGATTAAAATCCCACCAAAACGACAGGTCTGCTGGTAAGTCTATTTTCCCATTTCAATATACATAGGCGGTGCCAAGGAAGAGCAGAGGGGACGTTTTGTGAGCTCTGAGCATTGTAGCGATTAAAAGCCCACTAAAACGACAGGTCTGTTCGTAAGTCTATTTTCCCATTTAAATATACATTAGCGGTGCCCTGGAAGAGCAGATGAGACGTTTTGTGAGCCCTGGGCCATGTTAGCGATTAAAAGCTTGCCAAAACGACAGGTCTGCTCGTAAGTCTATTTTCCCATTTGAAAATACATTAGTGGTGTCCCGGAAGAGCAGAGGGGACGTTTTGTGAGCCCTGGGCCATGCCAGGGATTAAAAGCTTGCCAAAACGACGGGTCTGCTCGTAAGTCTATTCTCCCATTTGAAAATACATTCGCGGTGCCCCGGAAGAGCAAAGAGAACGTTTTGTAAGCCCTGAGCCATGTCAGCGATTAAAAGCCCACGAAAACGACAGGTCTGCTCGTAAGTCTATTGTCCCATTTGAAAATACATTAGCAGTGCCCCGGAAGAGCAGATGAGACGTTTTGTGAGTTCTGAGCATTGTAGCGATTAAAAGCCCACTAAAACGACAGGTCTGCTCGTAAGTCTATTTTCCCATTTAAATATACATTGGCGGTGCCCCGGAAGAGCAGAGGGGACGTTTTGTGAGCTCTGAGCATTGTAGCGATTAAAAGCCCACCAAAACGACAGGTCTGCTCGTAAGTCTATTGTCCCATTTGAAAATACATGAGCGGTGCCCTGGAAGAGCAGATGAGACGTTTTGTGAGCCCAGGGCCATGTTAGCGATTAAAAGCTTGCCGAAACGACAGGTCTGCTCGTAAGTCTATTTTCCCATTTGAAAATACATTGGCGGTGCCGCGGAAGATTAGAGGGGACGTTTTGTGATCCCTGAGTCTTTTCAGTGACTAAAAGCTCACCAAAACGACAGGTCAGCTCGTAAGTCTAGTATCCCATTTAAATTAGTGGCGTAGCTATAGGCCCTGCTGAACTCGCCGGGCGGCGATTTGGTGGATGTATTCAGCAGAAATCTGTGCTAAACCCTCCTGCGGGCCGATCATTTACTTTATCGTTAAACCGGTCTACGAGAGATGCTATTGGTCGAAAATTGTAAAACTTGGCTGTTGCTATGGTAACCATCGTTAAGAGTCTCGTTTTATAAAGGCTATTTATGAGCAACCTTTAAAAAACGGACACTATAACGATGGTTACCATAGCAACGGCTAAGTTTCGCAATATTATCGGTTACCATAGCAGCGGCTAAGTTTCGCAATATTCGACCAATAGAATCACTCATACGCTGTCTTAACGATCGGTTTAACGATGAAGTAAATGATCGGCCTGCCGGAGTCGTGGAAAGCGACCTATAAATAAAATAAGAAATGGGTCTGTTGCAAACTTTTGCTACAGCGTTATGGGGGTTCGAGTCCCACGCAAAATCGCTTAAAAATAACGTTGGGAGCATCAGAAAGTACCAAAATTCACTTACAAACAGTGGCGTCGCGTGCAATTTGGCAGCAATGTATTCTATCCATTCAAACTCATGTAAAATATCGAATTCAGGGGGTGCACAGTGCACTAGGAGAATTCGATATATTTAAAGAGTTGAAATGGAGCAGTTGCAGTCCCGTCTAATTGTAGCTTCCTCCATGATTAATCACTTTTCTCAGCACAGAAAGATGTAATTGGATGGGCGACTCCTCCACTGTCACCCACTCATTCGATCGCCATCGGGTAATGGGTCTGTTGCAAACTTTTGCCACAGCGCTATAGAGTGTACAATCTAATGTAGAATCGCCTGAAAAGTCCAATGGTGGCATCAGAAAGCCATGAAATGCAATAATAAACTCACCAGAGGCGTTTCATGAAATCCAAGATGGCGGCAAAATATCGAGCAATCTTTATGCGTGCACCACAAACATTCAAAGATAGCCAACCTCACAATATCCATCACAATCAATCACAACGTAAACAAACACATAACCTCTACCTCCAGAGAGGTTGTGAAAGTTGGCAATCCTTGGATGATCACGGTGCATACATTCAGATTCCTCGATATTTTGCCGCCATCTTTTATTTCAATAAACGCCTCTTGTGAGTTTGATATTGTATTTCATGACTTTACAATGCCACCAATGGACTTTTCAGGCGATTTTACATTGGAAGAAATATTTTTTATCGCTGTAGCAAAAGTTTGCAACAGACCCATTATGGTAAACGCATTTATTGTGTTTGTGAGTGGATTTTGGAACTTTCTGATGTTCTCGGCGTCATTTTCAAGTAATTTGACATAAAAATCACCTCTCCATATAACGCTGCAGCAAAAGTGTGCAACAAGTCCATTATAAATACACACGGAAAAAAAAGACTGGTAGGTTTATTTACCATCTGCATATAGCTGATTTTGGAGTCTGTTATACACTGAGAAAAAGCTTTGGGCAGGGGAACCAAAGACTGCGGTGAATTATAGTTGCTGAGGCGTCTTTGGGCAGGGGGACTAAAATCTTTGGACAAAACAACCAAAGTCTTTGGACGTTGGTGTCGTTGGTTTCCATCGCCCAAAGACTTTGGTTGCTCTGTCCAAAGATTTTAGTCCCCCTGCCCAAAGACGCCTCAGCAACTATAATTCACCGCAGACTTTGGTGCCCCTGCCCAAAGCTTTTTCTCAGTGTAAAGTATGGTAAATTTTACCATCATATGGTAAATGCAACGTACCTTGTGGTAAGTTAAGATAACCTGTTGGTACATTTCACCACAAGGTACGCCACATTTACCATATGATGGTCAAATTTACCATACTTTATAGCAGACTCCAAAATCAGCTATGCAAATGGTAAATTCTACCAATCTTTTTCTTCCGTGCGGGCACAGATTAAAGACTCTCGCCGTACACTGTAAAACAAGAAGTATAAACATTACTCTTAAATACTTCCTACCATTTTTTTTTTCTTTTAGAATAATTATTTTATAATAGCACTTTGTCCATGGGTCGCCACAAAGTTAATTAATTTGCTCGCTGTACAATTCTTTTCAGTTGAACTTCCAAGTTGTTGTCTACAAGGGTGGAAAAAACACCCTCCGGTACTCAGTAGAGTACTAGACATTGCTTGGGCAGAGCGACAGTGCTTTTTTATGTTTTACTAAGAATTTACATTGACATTAATTTCTCATCTCCCCTCTCTTATGACGACATAAAATATATTTAAAGTGTTTCTGCTGCGATAAAAAGGAAGGTGGTGAGACGACTGACAACAATTTGGTATGGTCCTCCGAGCTTCAGTGATAAAAGAGATATGAAAAGGGGAATAGGCTCATTTAGACGCCATCATTGTGCACCGAATAATAACTTTGGGCCCCAAAAAATCTAGTTCAAGTCACAAAAAATTAAATATAATGGTAAACAATTAAAATGTTTGCCTGCTCTTGTTGGGGTAGATCTTTAAAAAAAAAAAAAAAAAAAAAAAAAAAAAAAAATCAGCCAACGCCCTAGATTCTTCTTGTTTTCTGAAAATGCAGGCTTTGAGGAGGAGCATCGTGGAGTGCACGGTTGCAGTTTAAAAAGTGGGGGGGGGGATAAAAAGTCATGAACAAGTTATACACCGTAAGCCGGGAGTAATCGTAAAAAATTACTGCAAAATAAAACGGGGTCGACTGTTCCGTAGGTATTAGGGTAATTTTCCGAAATCCCTGCCCCCCCTCTTCATTAATTGAGACTCGGCAGGTCTTGAATGGTCGATTAAAGAGGAGTAAATTAGATGCAATTTGGTCCTCCCCCTCCCTTTCACAATCTCGCCCACCCTCTACCCGTTTACACTGCAGCCGTATAACATACCTCGCAGCCAGCAACTTTGCAACAGTCTCCTGCTCTTTCCACCGTACACCAACTACCAACAGTTGCAACGAAAAACGCGCGCACCGCGCCCCTGGTAGGCGTAAAGAATAAAGATCATTACCATTCGAGAACGTTAAAATGTTAAATCCTCCCGTATAAATCCCTTCTCTCTCTCTCTCTCTCCGTCTATCCCTATTTCTCCCTCTCTCCCTCTGTAGATATACCGTACCTGGAAGGGAGGCAAATGATCCCATCGTTTTTTATTCGCCTATCGCGTGAGATACGGTCTTTTCGCCTTGCTCATAATTGAGGACGTATAATAAGTATTGGAAACTATCACAATATTTCATTGGCGGATACAGGGGGGGGGCGAAGGGGGCGATCGCCCCCCCCCGTTCGGCCCAAAAAAAGGGGAAAAGGGGGGAGAGGAAGGGGAAAAGCAAGAGCGAAAACAAGAAAAGGGGGTCATTTAGGGGCGAAAATCCACAATGCGCCCCCCCCGTTCGCGAGGGCTGGATCCGCCACTGCAATATTTGGCGGCGTCTCGTGCAATCAGGCAACGTTGTAATTTGCTCTTTGAACCCAAGAGACAGGTCAAATTCGAGGGTTTTTACTGCGCACCCGATAGATTGATCTTTTTCAAGGTTAAATAAATGCTACGTTGCCACATTTGCACAGCTTCTCGAGTTCAATCGGTGCGAGTGGTAAAGAGTCACGTATACCTATACGTGTCCTCTATCTCACTCGCACTCATTAAACGAGAGACCGAAACTGACTCGATTGATAACGACTGTATAGTGTATATGGTTCGCAATCGAGTTCGATTAATGATAACTAAAAACCTGTAAAAATAAGGAAGGTCTCGATGAATAGAATCTCTATTATTCCTTTCAAACTATCCGAGAATAATTAAATTTAGAAAAGGTGCTGCGTCGCGGCATGATGCATAGAGTGTAAATCGAAAGATGGAAAACTCCGTTGCAGATAGGTGTGAGTTCGGTGGCGTACCGGAGGCCCCCGCTCCGCTGCCCCCGCGGCGCGAGGGGCCCCCCGACCTAAGGGGCCCCATGATCACATCTGATCCGAGTATTAAACAAAACATAACATTTGAAAGAATAATGATAAAGATGCAGGAGAAAATAAATCAATGTAATCTGAGAGTAAAAATGCCTCCCGGCAGGCCGGTAAGACGAAGTAGATTCCATGCTTGGTTAAATCATTTTTTCACAAATTTAAATATAGGTTATAATTTTCGTTGATTTTTTATTTTTTATTATATCAGCTGCTCAAAATCCAAATATGATTGTGAAAAAGATTATATTAGCAATAGAGAAATGCGTAATCTTTTCAATGCAAGTGAGAAATAAAAGCTAGGTTATATAAGTTTTTCACAAATTTTAATAAATAGGTTATGTTTTGATTTTCTTTGGATTATTAAATTTTTTTTTATCAGCTGTTCAACGCATTTAAATAAAAATGCCAATAAGAAAAAGATTATAGTACCAAGATAGAAAAATGTGTAATCTTTGTAACGGTAATGAGAAATAAATCTGAATAAGAGCAGCTGATAAAACAAGAAAATAAAAAAATAACGTACCTAAGCAACAGTGTACGTGTAAAACAAAGAAAGAGCAATTATACCAGTACACCATCCTTGTCTTTCACTTGTAAAATCCCATAAGAAACTAAATAGCTCGTAAAACACGTAAAACACAAGGAAAATTCAAGGAAAAGAGCATATGAACTAAAAACATCCTCCACGATATATACTAAAATTTACGATACAAAAAAACAATTTCTTCATATAAAAACACTGCCAAAAAACCCGAAAAACACATCACTATAACTCGCTTACAACGCAAAACACGAAAAAATGACTCGAGTAAAAAAGTTGCGTAACAAAACGGCCAACATAAATTTCCCCCAAAAAAACACTCAAAACAAACACTCCTAAAAATAAACCTCAAAAACACATTTTACGACTGAAACACGGCCCATAACGCGAAAACTAACTGTCGGATTTACACCATCTTCGAACTCATCCAAGAAATAAACCCAACAAATAGTTGAGAAAAATTTCAAGAACAAAAACCAAAAATTACGAACAGGATCGTGGGACATAAAAACGGTAAAACTGGCTGAAACATACATATAAAGATATATATATATATATATATATATATATATATATATATATATATATATATATATATATATATATATATATATATATACAATTTTCAACGAGTGGTATTTTCTCACTCAGGGGACCATGAAACGTGCTCATTTGATAAAATTTCCCGAAAAATCCAACATCGCACCCTCCGCAATAAGTAGATTCATGGAATCTACTTAAAAGAGCTGAGTTCCGTGCGGTATCAAATGAATATTGAAAAGCTATCAGGAAAAAAAAAAATCAGTTATTTTCTTTCTTGGGAGAGAAACGGAATTTAAAAGCTAAAACTGCGTGAAAAACTGTGTCGAGAGCACTCAATTTTCATAAAATTTCAGGGGAGGACCCCTGAGCCCCCTCTAGATGGGTGGGGGGGGTCTACAGACACTCCATTCACTGAGTAAAAATGTAGGGCCCCCGACTGAAAGTTTCCGACGGGGCCTCCAAAGTTTCCGGTACGCCACTGTGCGAGTTACTATATCTTCCTTCACCATTGAGGACGCAAGTTTAAAAGCTTTTATTGAATTACTTAATGAGTGAATTTCAAACTTTTTCAAGGCAATTAAACATCGTTTTTTTTTTTTTACCTCAGAACTGACAGTTGGTACGTTTGAAATTATAGGAAAAAACAGCCCTACTGTTAAAAAAAGAAAAGAAAAAAAGAAAGAAAGAAAAAAAAAGAGTGAGAAGAGAAGTTATTCCATATACGTTTTACAACTGGTTACAGCCCCCCTCCCCCCGGTCAATAATCCAGCGAATAACTTCATAGCGTATCGCGTTCAGCAAAAAGTCCAGTAAATTCTAATATTTCTAAAATTCGCGGAATTTTCTTCGTTCGACCTGGCAACGGTGATCTTTGCTTCATTTACACGGAAAAAAACTACGGTGAAAATAACCATACGGATACCTGATTTTGGCACCTGCTAGATGTTATGGTAATGTTAACCAGAAGTATACTATGTTTTGACTAGGTACTAGGTGATGTTACCTGATTGCGTGTCGAATTTACTCAAAGTATCGGTAAATGTACCATACTTCTGGTCAAGTTTATCATAACATCTAGCAGGTGCCAAAATCAGGTATCCGTATGGTTATTTTCACTAATATTTTTTTCCCCCGTGTAAGGGTGCGGTACCACGGCCACTCCAGATGAGATGGAAACTTAACGTGTAGTTGTGAACACTGAACAGTGAACAATGAACAGCCAATAGGAATAATCGATGACGACGAGATGACTGAGAGAAGAAGAGGACTCACATTCTGAGACAGGGACACCACACAGGCACGGGGCAAAGAAAAGCCACACACGCGAGCGCGAGCGACCATGATATTGAACAAACAAGGATTGCGAACGAGAGCGACATTCGACAAGGAAACAAAATAACAAAAAATAATTTCTTCATTACATTATCCCAGAGAGAGGAACCGAACTACCACATACTCCCTCTAGTCTTGAAACCCAAGGAACTCCCTTCAAGGAACCCACATTATCTCGTACCGGGGATGCCAAATTGAGCTCTTGCAAGGTTTTTCTGTAGGTAAATAGACCATGTATTTTGATGTCAAATGCTACGCAAAGAACGAAAATCCCATTAAAAACGTATAAACCTCACTCCTCGTAAAGAAAACTTACATTAGCTCAAAGTTTATATCAGTGTATGCGCTATTTACGTTTTGTTTACCCCCAAACAAAGGAACATATCCTATACGAGTTGGAAAAGTTAGAGTAATACTGTTGCATTTGATTTCTCAACAGTGAATGAAGATTGATTCTTTCAGATTTCTTTACGAGGAACACAATAATACCAATAGAAATGTTCTGTACGTTGTTTAATATGCGAGAGAGGATGCATCTAATTCAATGTACTATCGACGAATCAAAGATTGTCGCGAGATTTTCACGAGATAGTAAGTTTCGCCTTCAAGGTTTCGGTTCAGCTACTTTTCATACTCCTCAGACTTTACAGGCGAGAGGCCAGTGCGGTTGAGGCGCCAAATCCGTTGCAGATCAGTCCCACACACACATTCATAACTGAAAATGTGTGAAAATTTCGCGACAATCTTTAATTCGTCGATAGTACTGTTCTTCCGTTTAAGGCTGCTAAATGGTGTGCACAGAACAATTAGTACATAAACATACTTGGGAGAATTCAGTGGCGCACCGAGAACTTTAGTTTGGTGGGGGTTTCACAGCAAATTTTCCATTTTCTGAGGCCTTAGGGGGGGTTTTGAAAGCAATTTAGGCCGAAGATGACCTTTTTTAGGGCAAAATCTTGATGCTTGGGGGGGGTTTTGACCCTAAAACCACCCCCTTCGGTGCGCCACTGCGGGAGATCCATCTAAACTTTGAGCTAAGTTTCCTCTGCAAGGAGTGAGAATTTTTCAATGGTCTCTTCGTTATTTTCGCAGCATTTTGCATCAGATATGGTAGTCCATTTGCCAACAGCAAAACCTTGCAAGAGCTCCACTGACTATCGCAGTTGTTTCTGTGATATGCTAAAACAGTCAGCTAGAGTCTGGCACCCAAATAGTATCCACTGAAGAAAAATGCAAGGCTAAATGGTATCCAGCGTTCGCATCCATAAGTGAAATTTAGTTTCCCTCCCTTGAATTTAGGAGTGAATTTGAGTTGTGTCAAGTGCGCACATAATTATTTTTGCACAGTTAATTAATGTAGAATGGAAACTTGAATCCGTTGCAACAAACGCAGGGCTGCCGTTTAGCGTATAATCAATGCTATTTTTCAATTCACCGATGATTCCACAGGTTGAGAAAAGATTACACAGTTCAGTTCAGTGCACGACTGTAATAAACTAAAATACTCGTATCTGTAATCTTTTCTCAACCGGTGGAGTCGTCGGTGACTTTAAAAAACGTGCGGATATTTTAATGAATCAACGGAGTTTCCACCGATTAAGGGAAGATTACAGATTAGAGTATTTTCGTGCAGTCAAGTCATACACTGAACTGAACTGTGTAATCTTTTTTCAACCGGTGGAATCATCGGTGAATAGAAAAATAGCATTGATTATACGCGAAACGGCAGCCCTGAACAAACGTTTCCAGTGGACCCATTTCCTTACGTTTCAAATAAATGAAGCATACAGGAATCTCGAGTGATTTTTTTAGTTACTTGGCAACAGTGTCACGAACCAAACGTCCCACGAGTAAAAGTGAGTCAGGAGCTCTTCGACTCGAACTAACATTCGGAGGAAATGAAGATGTTCTTTTTTCCCGCTTGCTACTCGCAGCTCTCGGCAACAATAGCTGTG
This sequence comes from Trialeurodes vaporariorum, assembly GCA_011764245.1. NCBI lineage: Eukaryota > Metazoa > Arthropoda > Insecta > Hemiptera > Aleyrodidae > Trialeurodes > Trialeurodes vaporariorum. The sequence continues at coordinate 79,436,569 of VMOF01000002.1, forward strand.
TTCGCATGCGGACATTTTAATTCGGATCGCAAACACAGATTTGCAGGATTGAAAAAGTGCGCATAAACGTATTGCGAATTCGGCGCGATCTCATTCAAAACCGAGATCGATTCGACGAATCCGAGTTGAAGTACCGCGTGTAAATGTTCCGATTGAGAGCGGATCCGAACCTAAACCGAAACCTGGTTTTCAGGTGTTTCTTTGAATCGGAACCAAATTCAACAAAGCGACAAACATGTCAATCCTTATAATACTAAACGCCTGAGAAAATTATTTTATTTCCACGATCCAGTATTTTTCTCTGACTGATGGTATAAACAACGAAATATTGATATTTGGAGAGCAATTTCTCATCCAGCGCCTTCAGTTTAAGGCATAGGCAATGTAAACACCGCAGAGTAGGAATATTTAACTAATCGTCTATAATCTGAGAGAGCGAGTCATGCTTTCTCTTATTCTTTGGGTTGAGGAATGGTTGAATTGACATTGGAAGTACGGTCTTTCCACTAAGTATATGCCGTATACGCGAGAGTAGCGGCCCGTGAGATTTGGCAACCATGCATTTTTCCCACTTAAACTTTGGTAAAAAATCGATTCTAGCGGAGGTTGGCAGCCTCCTCGAGTTTCGATTGTTTTCCATGTATTTAAATGGGATAAAAACACTGTTGCCAAATCGCACGAGCCGCCACTGATATGCGAGTAAGCGTAAAGCTTATTATTTTGTTAGCATATCGACACCTGACATTATAGCGCCATTTTTTACTCAATTTAGGAAAGCGCGGATTCTCTTCGTCCATTGCTCCTTGATTAGGTATACATTAATATTTCTTGGGGGGGGGGGGGGGGGCACGCATTTCTTCACAGAATGTCACGAGATATCGTATCGTTATCGCGCCATTGTTTGAGGCGATAAATATCTTGCCTTTTGAGTCAGCTGTTTCCGAAGATTGTTATAATTATTAGGTTTAAGCTGCTGAATCGTGTGGTAAATGAATACACTGAACCAGTTTCGCGAGCCAATACATTTACCGGTGTTTTTTCATACTTATCCTCGGATAATGAGGGTTCCAAAACTATCTCATTCGCCGCGCCGAGGGGAGTCCTATAAGAAGTATCACAAGCGCCATTTTTTTTTTTTTTTTTTTTTTTTTTTTAATAAAATATCACAGCCAGCTGTATTTTAGGCTCACATACCAAGTTTCTAGTCAACACAACATCTACATTACCTACGGTCGCTATAAATTAGTTGTTTGTATCTCCTGTAAAGTTAGGAGATACGAGCCATGTGCGATATACTTTTCCTGTCGGGTGTCGATATTAGAATCAATAAGTCATAAAAGCATAAAAATCGTTGGTGGATGGCTCAGATATACATAAATACCGACAACGATACCTTACATAATACAAATATAACATAAAATAAAATAAAAACAATGATACCCTTCGCCTCGGCTAAGAGCGCCGCGCGCGGCCGCGACTCAGAGCAACTCCCTATGCACAGCAGGTTACTGAACTCGGCTGAAAGATTAAAGAGAATAAAAAAAAACGTGCTATGATTAATATAAGGCGGCGGCAAACGCATCGATTGCGGGTAGGTGTCAACAAAAGCAAAGATTACTGAAACCGGATCGGAGGATTAGAGGGGAACTAATGCTCGATTGCTTGTGTATCGAAGATAAACTCCGACAACGGAACAGCGGAACGGGACCAGAACCAGAACCGCGAGATGCGGTGTGCACCGTGTGTACCTGGTCCTCCGACCGACATGACACACGTCACTTTTATCTCGGGCGCATAAATCGTCGCCGCGTATCAATAACAAAGACTGCATGTGTATTGTGTAAAGCGTGGTGCAGCACTGCCAGGCGCGACAAGTGAGCAACATTGCAACGATATCGCGAAATAATAGCTTCATAGAGGGAAGACCGCGGCGATATATCTAAATTATACATAATTTTTCAATTAATTGAGTGCAGGCATGGGATAGGGGATCAAACTACATTTACGGCCGCGGCCTATCTTGAATCAAGTATCAGACTATCAGGAGTGTGTACTGAGCAAATAGGCCGTGGCCGCTCACTGTTGCCACTGCCGCATGCTTCGCCGCTCAGTGGAGAGAGCACCCCCGAAAAGCAGGCCAAAAAGTCCGGATCGTAAAATCTTGCGTAGAAAACAAAAGTACAAACGTTTAAATAGCATACTAACACCAGCCCGTCCAGCAGATTGATTTTTTTCCGTCTATCTCGTGAGAGACGACACGATATAGATGAGATAAACGGGTCTATCTCGCAGTGGCGGCTCGTGCGATTTGGCAACAGTGTTTTTATCCCATTTAAATACATGGAAAACAATCGAAACTCGAGGAGGCTGCCAGCCTCCGCTTGAATCGATTTTTTACCAAAGTTTAAGTGGGAAAAATGCATGGTTGCCAAATCTCACGGGCCGCTACTGCTATCTCGGGTCGTTCTCACTTTATGACAAGCAACGAAATGAGAAGACTCGGAATCATCTGACGTTGCATGAAATGAACACAATCGGTTCCAAGACACCCTTTATCCACGTAAGAAGAAGAAAAAAGTAATTTAATAAAGTAAGAACGTGTACTCGTCAAAGCACGATTTTGAGTTACAGATTGACGAAATAGGGTCAGAACTAAAAAAGCTAATTCGATTTTTCGAGATCAAACAGGGCTGCTGTTTTGCGGATCTTAAGTTGAATTTTTTGATTCGCCGATGATTCCACCGGTTGATCTAGTTCAGTAGTACGACTATAACGCACGAAAATACTCGGTTCTCTAATCTTTTTTAACCGATGAAATCATCGATGAGTATCGAAATTCCACCAAATTCCAAAGTCAATGGTGTTTCTACCGGGGGACGAAAAAATTATACCGATTAAAGTATTTGTGGTCCGGTGGAATCCTCGACGAGTTAAGACATTCTACTTAAGATCCGTAAAACGGCAGCCCTGAGATTAAACCACACTGAAAAAAAAAACGTAGTCATATGTACCGAGGAGCATGGTAGGGCATTTTCTGGTCACTAATTCCGTAGGTAAGGTAAATTGTACCCCGGGCGTGGTTTAAAATTCCGTGCTACCTGGTACTGAAATACCTGGGAACACGGTATTCGCCATTATGGTGGAATATACCAACTAAACGGTAACTTCATCCGTGGTGCGTGGTAAAAATTACCGTGCCCACGGAAGAATCCTTCATAACCTCCAAAGAACGCACTTGCCCGGTTACAAATACCAGGCAGGGAGTCACTTCAGCGGGGTAGTTATAGCCAGGTTCCTTCTGCATTGGAATAGACCTCTACCAGAGAGCACGGTAATTTGAAAGTACCGTGCGCTTGGAATTTCGGAACGGGCCCAATTGGCAACATCCGTCGACCTAACCTCTAAGCTCTGATCATAATAAACTCTGTGCATGTTTTGTTTCTTGTCCTCTTACTTTGAATATGTATTAAAAATAAGTAGTTCTCATAATCTGTGTTAGTGTAAGGAATATCGGTTGCTTTTTGGAAGAAGATTCGAGTACTTGTAATGGGAATTGTTTGAGAGGCCATCATTTTTCTTATTTTCGAATAGTCAGTGGAAGTGCGCCTCACTTATTGTTCTTTGCAGAAGTTTTGTTTTTTCGCTGCAGTATTAGTTATATTTTTCCACGGCCGTGATTTTTCCCATGCAATGGCAAATCTGAGCATTTGTCTTCTGTTGTTTTAGTGGAAATTAGTTTGTGACTTGAGAGTTCTCCCATTTTCAGTGATTTGCTTGTGGAATCATTACTGTGACACTGTACTGTTTTACTGACATCTGTCTGTCAAAATATTTAAAACACACGAGGGTTTCTAATGCAATTTGAGATCACGAGTTTAAGTTTGACCCAGTGTTGTTTTGAATTTTTCATCAGCAAATGTATTTAATCTACCTCACATTCTGCCCTGTCTCAAAAATAAAAACCTAACCTACTTGTCATGAGTAAATTAAATTATTGGTGAGTCGCATGATTTGATTTCCATTTCTTTTGTCTTAGTAGTCATAGTTACTTCATGCTCAGGCAGTAAACTCATTCAAAATCTCTGAGTAAAATTGTCTCACCAAGCTTAGCGGGCCATCCTAGTTTCTGCGTAAAAGTGTACCGCTGAGCATTTCATAATATTATATTTGATGTTTTGCTATGGGAATATGACCAATGGATGCTATGACATCACCTGCACTCTTTTGCAATAGGAAGTTTTACCCTCTCATTGAAATCTTGATTCTTTTATTCTTTCCAAACACATATGACTCAATATACTCCAAGACTGGCTGAATTTTTGCAATTTAAAAGGCTATTTAATAAGTAAAAGTGGTTCCACTCATTCCTTTCAATGAATGCTCATATTCAAAATAGGAATAAACCACACATCATTGTTTAATTATAAATCCAATTACATTCCAATTGAGTGTACCTCTGGATCAATCAAAAATAAAAAAAAATTGCTCGCCTCTCTTTAAGCGTTATAAATCAAAGACATGCTAGCAATTATCACAAGGATCGGCAAATTGATTTCACTTAAAGTAGGTGAAAATTAAACAGCATGTTTAACTTTAGTTGAACTAATACTCAATCAAATGGATTTTTAACTATGCAAGCATAAGAAAGGAGTTTGGAATCTGATTAGTTGTGAAATATTTAAGCTATCCGTTCCCATGTGCACTAGAGCGCACCGGTCAAATTGTCTTCATAATTGCAGTTAACCTTTAATCTAACAATCGATGACTTCAAGCTGGCATCACAATCTGTGTGAAAGACAGCTACTTGTATTCAATGCAGCTGGAACTTCATAGAATTGAAATGGAAAAGTTTCATTTGTTTACACCTTGCTAAACTACTATACTGACCCTGACCTTTAAATAACTGGACCGGTGGTGCTAATATCAAAATGACTGGAGCAATTAAATTTAAAATACAAAATATAACTGTATTGACAGTATTTTTACCCACAATAATATCAGTTTTAAGTCATTAATGAGTTGATTGAAGCCTATCCGCAATGATATTAAGAAACATTTGACCGCTGCGCTACAGAGCGCATGAGAAATGAGAGTTAAAATTTTGCACAACTGACAGCAGGACAAGCTTTTTTCTTGAACTTTCATATAGGTATATTTTTAAATCCATTTGTAAAGTGTAAATGCAGATAGTTAAAAATCTTCTTGAGTTTTGCTTGTTTCTTTTCAGAGAAATTTACCTACTTCAATGAACTTAAATTGCTCATCCCTGTGATAATCAGTGTAAGTAGTTACCACATTTTTGATTTAAAACGCTTGAAGAGAAGGGAGCAACATTATTTAACTTATAAAAAGGACAACGGGTACACTCATTAGGAATGTAACTTGGTTTATAAGTAAAAAACAATGAGAATGGAACAATCTTTTGTTAAAAGATTGCAAGACTTCTTTATCGATTCAAATGTTTTATCCAATGAGAAACCAGGTACCCATAAGTACTTTCTGCATTCTTTACTATTACTATTTTTTATTGACTTAGGTAAATTTTATTTTTATTTTTTTCTTTTATACACACATAATTTATTACATTTTAATAAGTATGCATTTCATTTGGGACAAACCGAAACATTTTTTTCAAAATCAGACTCATTTCAAGTTATTTACAGCTATATACCTCCATTGTTACTTTTGCCGCTATTCGGAGAATGGAGTCGATTTGCCAAAAATAATTAATAATTTTTCCTCCAATTATTGAAACGAAAACTCGCAATGCATTATCGTAGGCAAATTTGAGGAGTAAGTATAAAACTTTAAAACCTACGAAATTGACTCAGCATCCTCAATCAGAAACGGTGGCCTAACGGATAGGACACTGGACTGCGAACCCGGTGACCTGGGTTCGATTCCCGGGCCAGCCTGGTACTCTCCAAAGTCTGAAGTCTCTCCTCCTTGGTTGATTACTGAAGTGAGGCACAAAAAGCGGAGTCAATAAAATGGAAAGCGGGAAAATTACTTTTTGTCATTCGATGGAAATGTTTATTAAAAATAAAAAGGTAAAAGTATAAATCAAACGAGATACCGAGGGGTAGATTTTTGTCCGTGGAGCACGGTAATTTTAATTTTGCCCGATCTTCCATGGAGCACGATTCGCTCTTCCAGAGGCCGGAGTATCAGCTTCCGTGGAGCACGGTAATTTTTACGAGGCCCGTGGTTACCCTCATCGGAGCGCACGGAATAGGGGACCCTGCAACCCTGGTGCATGTTACCTGCGTCAGCTACCAGAGGAGCACGGTAAAACAAACCGCAGTTTACGGTGTTCCATACCGACCATGTTTTCTGGTAATTGAAACCGGGTTACGGTATTTTTTACCGTGTTTTTTTTTTCTGTGCACCATAAAGACCTTTGGTTAGCGTCAAAAGGCTTGGACGTTTTACTCCCTTTCCAGTAAACATTAAGTAGTAGTTTCTGCTCGGAATTTTCAGTAGAGGGGGGGGGAGGCTCTCAAATTTACTATTTTAGGAGGCTGTAAGAGGAAAAGGAAACAATCTGAACTTCCTTAAAAATAAAAGGGACTGCTTTGTTCAGGCGTTCTCCGGAGCACTGAAAAAACAAAGTTTAGGTACAACCGCAGTAGCTTTTTAAAATAGCTTCGCAGAGCTACAGTTCTTGCTCTACCGGAGAAAGTTACGGTTGTAGCACAGCACTACTTAAGTATAGCAACAGCCTTTTTTCTTGCTAATGCCCTATCAAAGTAGCGCTTCGGTACAACCACTACTTTTTCCGGTAGAGCTAGAACTTTTGCTTTGCGAAGCTGCTTTAAAAAGCTGCTGCGGTTGTACCTAAACTTTGTTTTTTCCGTGAGAAGCTCCCATTAAACATAATGTGTGCTGTTTTCCAGAAATCACCAATATCTAGAAATCAAAGGATTTCTCTGAAAAAGTCAAAACCTGTGGTTTTATGGGCTCTTGATTACAGTGATCACCTTAATGATTAAGAAAAAAAAGTTTTGGCCACATTTTTGGGGTATATATTCCACCGTGCGCTATCACTAGAATAGATATACGTTTAATGCCTATGCGCAAAGCCTTGTGTCGCTTGGTTTGTCAAACGACACGGCAAACACCCGTGTCCTTTTAATGGGAAAAAAATAAAACTTGTAAAAAACTTTAAAAAATACTAAAAAATGATGATCAAGAAGCCGTATACAGATTGAACTTCCCTTTTGAATAATGATGTAAAGCTTTGTAAAGTCCTACAACTCGAATGAAAGTTAAAGAAAAAGAAAGATCCATAAATATTGAATACAAGTACTGTAGACAATCGGTGACATCGATTAATGATCACAATTGGGTGAACTAGCTCTGTGAACCAACTGACGTTACTAACTCTTCAGTTCAAAGGAGAAATTTTAGCGACTAATGCATACGTCGCAGGCTAAAGGTCAAATCCGGCATTTGGGCAAATTCCTAGGCAAATGGAAAAGAAGCGATAAAAATCGTTGAAATTTGTAGTTTGCCAAGGCATTTGAGCAAACACCCAGGCACTTGCTCAAATGCCTGAAGTTTTGACCAAATGCCGAAGGCTGATTAGGCAAATAGTAAAATGAGTATTTTTAGTGAATCTAAGCTGAACGCGACGCGGCAACAATATGTGTGACCGAGTGTGTGTGTTCAGTGATACATCGTTGTTATCATTAATGTCTTCAATACCTTTTTGACACAGTCTGTTTCATTGGAATGTCGTTGTTTTCATTGCTTTCGTTGGTACCTATACACACAGTCAGTTTCATTTGTACATCGTTGTTATCATTCATGTGGTTTTTACCGAAAAACACAGTTAGTTTCATTAGAATGTAGTTGTTTTCCTTAATGTCGTTTGTACCTATATACCTACAGTCAGTTTCATTGGTACATCATTGTTATAATTAATGTCTTCAATACCTATAGCACAGTCCGTTTCATTGGTACATAGTTGTTATAATTAATGTCTTCAATACCTATTGCACAGTCCGTTTCATTGGCACTCAACGAAATAATCTTTCAAATTATTGTTGTCCACATTCAACAATCTTATACTTTCCAATATTATGATGAATGAATTAAGATTTTGCGAAACAGATTAAAATAAACAAGTATGGTCAATCCCTCTCTGTAACAGAATTTATCGCTGACGCCTATAATTAATTACCATAAAAAATTGCATCATTAAAACGTTGAATTCAACCCTTCGCTTACGACTGACCATCACTTTTAAAACTGTAACTTTTTGTTACTGCAGCGTTGAATTACTCTCGAAATAAGCACGGGATTGAAACGTAAAAACTAACTTTGGTACCGTTTTGACTCTTAAAAGGCTCTATAATTTTAACGGTTCATTTTTACGGTCCTTTATTCTAAAAGTATAGCTGAAAGAAACGTCTTTTACAGGAAGTCATTCATTTGTTAGCTTTAGACGATTTAATGCTGCAATCTGTATGGAATTTTTCGGTTTTATCAGCAAGTCCTGTTACTATGGAATTACCTATATCAGAACAAGAATGTTGCTTAAAGGGTTAAATGAGTTTAGAGGAAGGAGGAACTACTTTCTGAGCAGCCCTATCGTAACGTTTTCGGTTCCGCGGCAACAAGAAAATGTACGCCACCAGACCTTGAGGCGCGGAAAGCGAGGAGTCGGGTAGGCAACCATGTGGGCTCAGCTCGGTTGCTAGACACACTGCCAATAAATTCTAGCCGGAGGGTTGAATTTGGATTATTTAAATATCTAAACCGATGCCTCTCTGACTCTATCTCTCCCTCCCCACCCACCCTTCACGGACCCTGCACCATTTCGTGCGACACGGTATACGGCGGTTTCGGCTTCAAGTCTATATTCCCGATTCCGTCTCTCCTCGAAAGCTTTTAATGACATTTAAATTACCGCGAGACAATATGGCTCCAATGTTGCGGAAAGTTTTTGCCCGAGATCCGCACTTTCACCATCAACAACGACCTCATCTTCATTTAGAGGGTTGGAAGCCAAGGTCCGGAGGGAGCCCTCGCAATTCGTGTTCCTCTAGCCGATCCCTCCCTCACCCCCCCCCCCCAACCCCCACCATTTCAAATTGCCTTCAACATCGTGCAAACCGTGCGAATGTTTTAACCGATACATATATTTCACGCACAGGGTGCTCCGAAAGCCTCGGCCTCGCCCACCCTCTCCATAAACGATAGGAGAGGCAGTTTTAGTGATGACGTCAGCTGGTGGTGAAGTTCGTTAGGTACAGGGCTGCCGTTTTGCGTATAATCAATGCTATTTTTCTATTCACCGATGCTTCCACCGGTTGAGAAAAGATTACACAGTTCAGTTCTGTGTATAACTGTAATGCACGAATACACTCGCATCTGTAATCTTTCCTTAATCGGTGGAAACTCCGATGATTAATTAAAATATCCGCAAGTTTTTTAAAGTCATCAACGACTCCACCGGTTGAGAAAAGATTACAGATGCGATTATTTTAGTTTATTATAGTCATGCACTGAACTGAACTGTGTAATCTTTTCTCAACAGGTGGAATCATCGGTGAATAGAAAAATAGCATCGATTATACGCAAAACGGCAGCCCTGATGGTTAGGTATGCCAAACCATTTCGCTCATTCTCACCGCTCACGTGACCCTTATATGCAGCTACAAAAACAAAGCGTCATCTAATCTTCTCATACATAAACTATCAAGTGACTCGTATCCATCAGCCATCATTTTAAAATGCCGACCACCAATGTGGCATTTTTACCTACCCAGTTTTTTATAGAAAGTTCATCATTTGAAAAGGCTGATTTTTGAACGAACCCTTGAAACCAGAATCAAGTTTTGAGAAAAACCGCAGAAGCTTTTCAAACTTACAATGTCGATGGACGAAAAACATTGAGTGTTCAAGGTGCACCTTCAAACGCAGACATATTTTCGTCCATCCATGCCTAAATACAAGAAGTCTCGGCCTCAGTATATAAAAAGTGAGTATTAGAGTAAAGTATGAAAAAGGTAATTATTCTTAGTTGTTATTCGGTAAGTATTTGAAATAAAGAGACCTCTGCAGTTTTGCTCGTTTTTCTAGGAGTTATGGAAGAGGGATGGTAGGAAATAACGTTACATCCGTAACAGTCAGTTTTTACTGATTCAATCTGAAATAATCAGACAATTTTTCAAGAAAAGACACCTAGGTGTGAAAAGGTTCTTAAAACACTAAATTTTTTAATATTCATTATTTCTCGATTTACTAAAACGCGGCTAAAACTTCATAGGGTTTTAAATTACAGAAACTAGCGTCGCGGACGTCACACTAATAATAAGTAACATGATATACAATTTTGCGCTTTTTTTTCTTCGATCCTCCTTTTAAGACTAATGCAGTGGCGGCTCGTGAAATTTGGCAACCGTGTCCTCCTCCTATTTAACCAATGTAAAACAATCGATTCTCCCGGAGGCTGCCAGCCTCCGCAAGAATCGATTATTTTACCTACGTTTAAATGGAAAACTTGCATGGTTGCCAAATATCACGAGCCGCCACAGGACTAATGATGGGGTGAGAATGAATGATCAAATAAAAAGTGAGTATTAGAGTGAAGTATGAAAAAGTAATTATTCTTAGTTGTTATGCTTCATTCATCTTTCTCCATGGTTTTCAATGCTGTTAAGTTTAACTTTACTCATCTGGATTAAGTTTTCGATAAATTAAATTAAGTTGTTTTGTTTTACCTAGCAGTCCAATCACAGGCCAGTGTATCAGTGGCGGCTCGTACAATTTGGCAACTATGCTTTTTTCCCCGTTTAAACCTATGCAAATGTATCGATAACTTGGGGGTGCATTGCACCTCTTGAAGATCGATTGTTTAACATAGGTTTAAATGGAGGGATTACGTTGTTGCCACATTGCACGAGCCGCCACTGCAGTGTATGTACCTCGATAGCAGGGCTGCCGTTTTGAGTATAATCAATGCTATTTTTCAATTCACCGTTGATTCCACCGGTTGAGAAAAGATTACTCAGTTCAGTTCAGTGTATGACTGTAATGCACGAAAATACTCTGATTTGTAATCTTTCCTTAATCGGTGGAAACTCCGTTGATTAATTAAAATATCCGCAAGTTTTTTAAAGTCATCGATGACTCCACCGGTTGAGAAAAGATTACAGATGCGAGTATTTTAGTTTAATATAGTCATGACCTGAACTGAACTTTGTAATCTTTTCTCAACCGGTGGAATCATCGGTGAGTAGAAAAATAGCATTGATTATACGCAAAACGGCAGCCCTGCTCGATAGACACAGACGTTTTCTTAAAGAGAGCTGTCATAGTCAACTTTTATTTTGTTTCCTATTTTCACGCAGCAAAATTTTGAGAGAGACAGAGGGAACGAAAATCAGCAGTCTTATGATCTTGATTAGTTCTCGAGCTATATCTGACTGGTTCCGTCCATTTTTGTACACCCTGTGCTCAAAGATACGTGTGCATATACGAAACGAGCAGAGAAACAACTTTCACTGTTCCGTGCGTTGTTGAAAGTACACTCGCACGCACTTTGAGCTTTTCCTGCCGATGGCGCTGCATGCTCGGCCGGCAGGCAGGCAGTACAACGAGACGAACGGGACGTGTATGTGTGTGAGTGCACACAGGGGAGGAATAGAGGGAGAGCAGGAAGGGTAGAGGGTAGTGAGGAGGGGGGAGGGGGGAGATGGTTACAAGTCGAGTGCTTTTCCACTTGACTATTGATCAATTCTAACTCGTGACTCCGGGGGTGAAGTGCATTCTTGGCTTAGGCCGGCTACGAGCGATAGGGAGCTACAGTGCGGTGTCGATTGGCTCCCCCAAATTCGTGCGCTACCCCCCTCTCCACAACACCCTTGCCCTCAGTCTTAACCTCAAATAAACTAGACTTGTGAGAGTAGACTGTCACAAGCTTCTAGCAGATGGTGAAAAACCTATATGCATGGATCTGTAGCAAACCTTCGATACGACTATTTCGTTCTTTCGGCGATTTTTCCCGTGAGAAAGCGTTAAAAAAAACATAAGCATAATGATGAGATTCCAATACCAAAATACCTTTGAGGATGGCAGTGGCGGCTCGTGCGATTTGGCAAGAGTGTTTTTATCCCATTTAAATACATGGAAAACAATCGAAACTCGAGGAGGCTGCCAGCCTCCGCTAGAATCGATTTTTTTACCTAAGTTTAAGTGGAAAAGATGCATGGTTGCCAAATCTCACGGGCCGCTACTGGAGGATGGATCCGAGGAAACAGGACTTTTTGCTGACGCCGGGAAATTTCAAAGAAAAATTTTTTGGTGCTGAAATATTCCAAGCTCCGAAAGTGGTCAGTGGCGGCTCGTGCAATTTTTCAACAATGTTTTTACTCAATTTGTTCCAATGTAAATCAATCGATTCTACGGTGAAACAATAATGCTTCGCCAACAATCTATTTTTGTACATATAGGTATATTTAAATGGAAGATAAACATTGTTGCCAAATAGCACGAGCCGCCACTGATTGTGAGTGAGAGTACGAGGGAAAAATGAACGAAGAAAGAAAAGAAGTGAGAAGTTCGAGCGCGGTTACTCAGGTCAGCGCTGCCAGATTTTGCGAAAATAAATACAAATTTCCTACATAATTTAATGTAAAGTAAGCATGTTATTTTCGCCTAAGATGGCAACACTTCCACAGGTAGTAAGGGTTGAAAGATTGTATCAGGAAGAAAGGCGCTTGCGAGGAGCAGCGACGATTATAAAAATCAAGATGAAACTCCGAAATTGGAAAGGCTGAATACAATAATTCAACAGAGACAGCTGCCTCCCTCCAGGTTTATAAAAGACTGGAGCGCGAGCATTGAAAATAAATACAGGCGTTTAATCAGGGATTTGAATTCAGATTGATTAATTCATCATTGATCGCAGGGAAAGCCATCACTCCATTTCTCAAGATAGAATTGTCATCAGGCGCATTTAAAGGAGCACAATTAAAAGATTAGAATCGCTTCGTAGACGTGGAATGTGTTGGTTAGAAAACCGATGGCATGGCAGCGGAGGATAATTTGAGGCAGTTGGGAACAGTGCAGTGGCTACAGGTAAATTTTGATGTATCGTTATTTTTTTCATAAACACCTGAGGAAAAGAGTCGATTCTTAAGAGTTAAATTGAACGTACTAATAATTTACACTTTTTTACACAGATTCAAGTTGGAGATTGAAGGTAATCGAAAAGTGATAGTTCACACGCAACACCTCTGGCCCCTCTAGAGCCAAATCAAGTTGACAAAAAATCAGATTTGACTTGATTTAAGGAGTCTCTCCACCTGCGAATTTAAAAGCGCTGATAAACTGGTTGAGCCAATGAATGAGCTGCCTTAAAATCGATAGGTCGAATCCAATGTATCGACGACAAAGAAGTTCATTGGCTCAAGCATTCAATTCGCGCTTTTAAATTCGCAGGTAGAGAGACCCCTTTAGTAAAACTTCGCTTTTTTCGAGCTCTTGCTTCTGATTCGTTGGTGGTGAAGTTTTGGGTCATCGATTGAACTCGAAGTCGAACTTCAGGTGGAAACAACTTCACTTTCCACTACGCCGCGCGCCGCGCTGCCGTCTACAACGCCAGCATCTGCAGCTCGCATCCAATTTAAATTCGAATCGCCTTCAATCGTACCAAAACGCAACTAGCACTACACTACATGTAGGAATAGTTGCATCGTGCACAACAAGCTATGCAAGGCGCATGACCTGCTCACCACTTGATATCAACTCTTCCACGATTGATGTCGAGTCACTTCACTTTAGATTGCTGAAACACAACTTTCACAATGAAAGTCTGTTGCTAACTTTTTAAACAATTTTGATTCTCATAAAAAAAAGATGCAAAAAGAAAAGAACGACGCGCACACAAAATTACTCTTTACTCCAAAATTCAAGAATAACAAACGAAAAGGTCAATATATGATGTTACCGGAGATGATTTACAGCCCAGCAATAGAAAACCTTTCCGAGTCGGACACTATCTAACTGTCTTGATTGATCACGTAAACAAACGTGACATAGTTGCTTGTTCGTTCTGTGATCTGATGATCTGAACTTTGTTAACAGCTCTTTTAAAGTCTCATCTTAAAAAGTGATGTAAAATTCTCATAGTTATCATTGTTATCAATATTTTATGTCAGAGATATCTGGTTTGTTTACACGGTTAGCCACAACGATCAACCAAGATTTACTGCGCAAATGGTGTTCGAGGAGGAAAGATATAGGATTTTTACGAACTGCAGACATTTGCTAACGAACTTTCCTTATGAACAAGACATATGCGAACAGATTCTCCAAATGGATAATTAGAAAAAGTTTGACTGATTATCCTGAAACCTCTAGTAATTACACGGTTGAGGTGACAATCACGGTATTTCAGTCGTAGAATCCGAATTTTTCATATTTTTTGCTCCAGCTTCTACGGTTCTTCCTCAACTTTCCTAGTTTTCGCTTAGTGGCAGTTGGATCGTAAATTTGAGGTTAGGTACAGATAATTTCAGGTTTCCGAAGGAAAATTGAGTCTAAATGAAAAGTAGAAAGAAAATTCGGATTTAGCGTGCTAAATTTCACGCTTTTACGCAAAATTTTAGTTTACTTAGTCTAAAAATTAAAATTTATCGAAGAGTTATGTGTGTAGTTTATGATGGAATTTCGTTCGCAAATGTCTGCAGAATCGTTTGCTTAAGGTACAGGCATGAAAAGTAGGCAACGGTGGCATCAGAAAATCACTTTTTTTTTTTCCATTTTCAACAATTTCGAAGCAAGTAATAGTAATTGAGAAGTGCTGAAACAGATGGCGTGCTAGTTCTTAAAAATCCTGATTTCAAAAAGTCATTGCATGAGATTCTGAGGAGAATAATTGGGTTTCCTTTATTACGTAACAACCATGTCATCTAGTCTAATCGTCAAATGATTAAGAATCCCCAATCCCACATTTCATACTCACACAATAACATTTTGAAATCAGGTTCACTGAGCACGAGCAGACCCTCTGTTGCTCTGTTCGATCCGCCCTTTTACCGAAATACTCCTCAATCATAAGTGCGCGCATTGGCGGATCCAGCAATCTGACAACAGTGTATTCTCCCCATTTGTTTGCATGAGAAATAATCGATTTGTCATGGGGCTGCAGTCCCTCCAAGAATCGATTGTTAATCATACATTCAAATGAGAGGAATGCGCAGTTGCCAGATTGCTGCATCCGCCTATGAGTGCGCGCATTGGTATCCCTAGAGTCCCTATATACTATGAGAGTTGCGCCATTGCTGAATCCACTTCTGATTGGCTCTCAGATTTAGGCTGCCAAGAAAGCTCCAAGAGGCAAAATACAAATGGCAGAGGGTTTGTTTACTTTTCGCGAACTCGCTTTCATTACACATTTGAAGTAACAGTGACCGCGGTAATTTTTGTGAATTTTTCCTCTGCTTGAATTTTATTACGGAGAACATTATCTCTTTCAATAACGACCGTTATTGTCGAGAATCTGAACCTAACCTATAAGAGATAGCGAAATAGTGGCAACAGTGCAGAGGCATTTGGCCATCCGCCATTTGCAATTTGCCTCTTGGAGGCTCCATTGATCCGCTTCTTCTTCTTCATTTTGAGAGTCTTGTCGCAACTCTCATAGTATATAGGGACTCTAGGTACCCCTGCATCATTTTAAATTGAAATCAATGCTCAGATTAGCTTTGTAGCAAAATTTCACGTTAGCTTCATTGCGAGAAAATATACTATCGCTAGCGGAGCTTTGAGGCGCGACTCCAACGCTTGGAGTATATAAAGGGGCTTTAGTTCGCTCTTTACGGTTAGGATGGGATGGAAGAAGCAACATGAGAGACAGAAAGAGTGGAGAGAAGGGGGGGGGGGCAGAGCATGTGACAAACGGGGGATAAACGGTTAAAAACTCAGATTAACACGTTGCGCGTTAGCGGGTGCTACGACGAGGACCAGACACTGCCGATGATTTGATGGATTGTATTGGATTTTTCTACCGGCGCGGTTCCGGTCCAGGTCCACACTTGCCGGATTGAAGAGACAAATCACCACACTTTCGATTCATTTACTCGGTGTCAGCGGACCGATCATTGACTTCGTCGCTAAACCGATATTGATAAGACTGTCTATGAGTGACGCTATTGGTGGAGAATGGAAAAACTCGATACTGGTTCTGTTGCAAACTTTTGCTACAACGATTAAGAGTGTTTTATCTTCTGTAAAATCGCCTGAAAAGTGCATTTGTGGCATCAGAAAATCATGCAATCCAATAATAAACTCACAAGAGGCGTTTAATGAAATCCAAAATGGCGGATAAATATCGAGCAATTTGTATGAATGCACCGTGAACATCCAAGAATGGCCAACTTTGAAAGCCTCACTGGAGGTAGAGGTTATGTATTTGTTTAATGTTTACGTTGTGATTGGTTGTGATCGATATTGTGAGGTTGGCTATCCTTGGATGTTCGTGGTTCGTGGTTAAATTGCTCGATATTTATCTGCCATCTTGGATTTCACTAAACGCCTTTAGTTTTGTGAGTTTATTATTGCATTTTATGAATTTTTGATGCCACCAATGGCCTTTTCAGACACTTTTCATTAGAATAAGCACTTTTAATCGTTGTAGCAAAAGTTTGCAACAGACCCATTGCACAGAAAACAGAGGTTGGGTAAATTTTACCCTAAGATGGTTCGAAAAGTATCATAAGTCCTGCGTCTACGATTCAACGTAACCCACAATCATACGAAAGACACACTGAGCGAAATCACTTCTTTAAAAACAAGGAAACACGTTTTCTTGTGACAGTTTTCCTTGCGCGAAGTAAAGTTCTGACTGCATGAAGGAGAATCACTGTCACAACAAGGAATCTTTTATTGTTGCATCAGCAGACATTTTCCTTGGGTTGAAGGAATTCCCCCTCGGTCAATATTTCACAGAGCAGTTTCTATAACTCAAACGAAATACACCTTTTGGATTAAAAAAAGAATTCTCTCAGTACATTCGCTTCATTCAACGGTCTAAGATTATGGTAAAGGCTGTCCCAAGAATTAATGGACTTGACATCAGTACAGCATGAATGAAAACGCCTACTGCTTACTGCTCCAGGCCTGGGGGTTTGAAGTTGATGTTTTCATGAAAGTCGTAGAACTGTTAAATCCAATCATAGCAACTTTTGTGACTAAAAGGGTTAAAGGAGGCACAAGGTCTGGCAACCATGTCCGGCGTTTGCGATACCCGATGCACATCCTCTCAGAGTCACCGCAGTTTTCAAATTCGATCCATCATTCTTGTAATAACACTTTCGACGCGATGAATGGTATCCGCTCGTTGGGCAACGTTTCAAACGGAATTAGAATTTCAATTCGGTTTGCTCAAAACCCTTCAACACCCGAAAGCCGCACGCATCAGACAAAGATAGACTATAGAGAATAAAAATCGGCGGGCGCGTGGCCTCCGCGGTTTTGTTCAAAAAAAAGAGCTGGAAGGGAAGTTCCGTTTACGTGTCTGTAACTGCGACACCTACTTGACACTTGGACCCAGTGTTGCCAGAATGGGGTGAAAAAGCCGTATGTTTTACATTGATTTAAATGGGGACGATACGGCTTTTTACCCTCAATCTGGCAACACTGCTTGGACCATCAGTGCGCCCGACCGACCGGCTCGTGCGGTCCGCGCGTGCGCAGACCACAAAGCAGGGGATTGATATTATGAGAAGAGGCGGCGCGGTGTGTCCAGGAATTTATCTTTCTCTCTCTATTTGCCTATTTGAAGGCAAGTATTAGAAGAGGATGGATATAAAGGGCTGAAGTCATGAGATAGCCTCTCTCCCCATCCTTCTCTAACACGTGTGTTCAAATGAGGGTTCAAGCGTTGAATCAATAAGAATTCTAGTTATTTCAAAAGAAATTTCTGTTTAATCCTTATTTTATAATAAATTCCGTGATTCCAAGAATTTTATTTTAACCGTGTATAGGAGCTACAATTTTAGAGGGTAAAGGCATGATAAAAAAGAGGTGATATAGCGCGGGGAGAGGGAAGATCTACACCACCCCAGAAAACTTTAACGCTGCGCTGGGAAATTTTAATTTTAACGTCGGAAAGTAGTGCTGGATACAGGATTTATTTGTAGGGGGCTTACAAAGGATTCCTGATAATTACTCCCCCCCCCAACCCTAGGAAAATCTGATTTCTATTTTATCTATCTTCAGTTACAAGGCTATATTATAGTCTTCTCATCCCCTCCTTTTCCATATTCCAGCCCTATGATCTCTTCCGTATTTTACATGAGATTTTTACAAGAGACCTGACTTTTCCTTTCTTTCTCTTCCTTATCTTCTATGTTCTCTAGCATTTTTCAATTACTTTCTTTTTCACATTTCCTTCACTGCTTTATTCTTCTTCCAAAGTTTGATTCTCCACAAGAATCCTGCTTTTTAAGAGTAAACTTATTTGTTCAGATTTTACCACAGCATTTAACGGAATAGCAGATGAAAGAAATGAAAGACGGGGTTTTCAATTCATAAAATGACTTACGAGTTTCATCGGGGCAAAGAAATTTAGAAGCACTTGACTTTTTCAGCTTACATACCTGAAACAGAGAGGAGGAAAATAAAAAAGTTAGAGAAGAATTATACAGTTGCGGACATAAAACTAAAGAGAGAGTGAGAGCGAGAGAGAGAGAGAAAGAGAGAGAGAGAGAGAGAGGGGGAGAGAGAGAGGGAGAGAGAGGGGGGAGAGAGAAAGAGAAAGAAAGGAGAGAAAGAGAATCACCGTTTGCTCGGCATTATGCATAAACACCGAACAAACCTTGATTAAAAAGTGACATTGCTTACGAAAGAAAATTACGATCGTGTGGGCTCATTTAAAGAGTGCAGGGGAAAAGGAGGAAGTCCATTGACACGCGCACTAATTTTGCAACTTGCTTTTGAGTATTCAGAAGGAAAAAATGCATAACCAGCCCTCCTTACATAATCCTAATTGATCAAAAACGTTCACAATTAATGCAGAAATCTCTTGATGAGAAAAACCCTGATTCCTCGTAAATTGATGATGGAGCATGCAAAAATGTAAAATGAGTGCAACACGGCGATGGACTTCTCCCCTTTTTCACCAAGACTTTCGATAGAAAATAAACATAGCGGCACAGAAAACAAAAATCAAAATGCAAACTTCACTTCGTTTCGAGGCATTATTTTCTGATCCGCCACTTTGAGAAGTTCCAAAATATCCCCCGTGCAAAGCCACACGAAAAGTAGAAACAATGATACACAAGCAAATTTTTAATCGGCACCGAAAAAAAATGTTTCCATTAGCTCTTAAGGGAGTTTCCATTGTGATTGTATTGTTCTTCGGTGGCGGTTTTACGTTAGACATATGACTGTCATTTATTTGTCTTACCTTTTTCACTTATTATTTTATTTTATTTTATTATTTATTTATCTTTATTTTTGTTTGTTGCATTTAATGGATCAGACACAGTCTACACCCAACGGGAGTAAAACTATATTTATTTTGTGTTACTTGCTATTCCAGCAAAGATATTCTGTTTCTGGACTACCAAGAAAAGTTAAAACTTAAAATTAAGTGTAAGTTATCAACAGCACGTAGATATACTCAAATGTATAGTAGGTGTAAGTTTAGTACTAAGTAATGTAATAGTACTGTTGAATAAAAAAAAAAAAAAAAAAAAAAAAAAAAAAAAAATGACTGTACAGTGAGGCGTCAAAAGGGACGCAAGTTTCGATCAGAAAAGAAAAGAGTAAAACAGAAAGAATGGAGTATCACAAAAAAGACAATAGAAACACAGCGTCGATCATCTATATGGGCAGCCTATAATCATGGCATGGCTCGTGCAGAGCGAGTGACACGTGTCGTTGTGCCTAGTTGAAGCCAGGTGGCAAAAACAACGGCCAGTCCATCGTCATTCGTCCGTTCAATTGATCCATTATCTTTATAGCCCATACCCCCCCCCCCCGACCCATCCATCTTCAGTCTATTTCATGGGGGTAACCGAACAAAATTGGAAGTTCCTCAGATATGGGAGGAGGAGCTGGAGCACTGAGGAGACCTTTTATTTAGAGGGAGTGCGTAACGTAAGCGTAAACGTAACGTGGCGTTGCCTATAAAACACGAAAATACAAAACACGAGAGTATACGCGGACGGTCGGGTCGGACGGACGGGGTATCTTGGGGGTAAAGCAGTGGGGGATTTGCAGTCTGTAATCGTGGAAGGTTGAAGGGTGTAGGGTAGGCAGCGGGGGTGGAGATGGAGATCCCCGCAGGTCGAAACGTTTGACCACCCTTTATAGGTTACCATGGTGATGCTCCCGCGGCCCGCGACTCGCGGCTGTCGGCTGGCTCCCACCTTTCGCTGTATACTTGTCTTGGGAGTCTTGAGATTTATCTTCGGTTTTAAAAAGACACACAAACACACACACACACACACAAGCACATTCTTCATTCCCGTCTTGGTCCTCCGCGCCGGATGAAGGGTCTCATAACTTTTTTTATTGACCAATTTTAAAGCTGCGTTTTTTTTTTTTTTTTTTTTTTTTCAGCCCTTTTTTCGTGAGAGCGTTTATTTATTTTATTTTATTTTCAAAGTTCCTTTTTTTTTTCCTCGCGCATCGCGTCGTCCAAAGCTTACTTTGGCCCCGAGAGTTATTTCTCAAACTTATGATGCGACTGCGACTGCGACTGCTATGTTTTTAACCGGGTGCACACAGTTTGTGAAGCACTTCACTTCCTTCGTAAAATGAATCTTCGTATTTGCTTTCTCATTCACGGCGTGCGCTAAGGGTAAAAAGCTCCCCCTACCCCCCATGTCTCCCCCCCTACCCCCCATGTCTCCCCCCCCCTCCCCCACCAACCATCTCCGCAGAACCCGCCCACATCCCCCGCGAACTTAACTCCCATTTCACGAGAGAGCAAGTCCTCGTTCGTATGATTGCATTCCAACAAAACAGGCACAGGCTTGGGTGTTCGCCGGTCGGGCTTCGAATGATCAATAAACGTATTAAAAACGCGAGTTTATTACACGATTGGCTCCTCCGCGATCAGCAATCCGAATCCGAGTCGAGCAACTGTGCGAACGATATCGGAATCATTATGCATACCTATGTACACGAACGGTGGAGAAAAAATGAAATCCTTTAGAAACACGCGATCGACAAAGCTTGGTGTTTGAATTACAAACGACGAAATTCAAATTGAACAGCTTACATTTCTTGGAATCATTGCTTTATATCAGTTTCAAAGGACTACGAGTAATTTATTAGGCATAGGCACAAGGCAGGACGAGAGCCATAACTTCGGATCAGTCCGGTGCGGCCCGCGGCTCCTACAATTTGGCTACATCGATCGTCCCCCCCCCCTCAAAACAAACTTGCGTGAAATAATCGATTCTTGGTGAGGATCGATTTTAAACATATTTAAATGGCAAATGGCACAGTTGCCAGATGTCTCGAGTCGTCACTGCTTCGGATAGAGATTCGCCCTCTTCAAATTCATAGACCCTGATAGCAAATCCGAATAGGGTATTACCACTATTACCAGCAGCATGTTATTAATTTGTGTGTTATCTTCACGTATCTAACACATGTTGATCAAAGCGTGAGCTCCAAAGTCAGTTCACACATTTATTACAAATCTTAAGTTCAAATGATATCAATAACGATAGTGTAATTATAAGTTCTTTCCATTTCACACAGTTTCACACGGTACACTGGTGGAAGGGGGGGGGGAGGTGGGAATAATGACAGAACTGACAGAAAGTTCCTGGAGGTAGGCTAACTGCAATACTTATCTACATAAATTTAAGCATTGCCAGGTGGCCTCTATCTAATCCTAAATCTAAGGAATCTTCTGACATGCTTCTTGTCCCTACATTGGCGGATACGGGGGGGGGGGATCGCCCCTCCCCTTTCTGTCCAAAAAGTGGGAAAAGAGGGGAGAGGAAGGGGAAAAGCAAGAGCGAAAACAAGAAAAGGGGGTCATTAAGGGGCGAAAATCCAAAATTCGCCCCCCCGTTCGCGAGGGCTGGATCCGCCATTGTGTCCCCAAACTATACCTTGCAGTGAAGTCGGAGATTCCAATTTCAAAATGACCCTACAATGGCGCTTGGGATACACTTTCGTGGGGAAAAAGCGTCGACATGCAGCCAAAAATTATCGCTGAAAACCATTTCTCTCGGTATGTTGATAAGTAGGTTGTTTAAAGTTTCAAAAATAAGAGTTATAGAAAACAGAGTCCGATCTTTCAGAAAAGGCTTTGCGAAAAACACCATTTCCAACCGGCTGAAAACGGATCATAGATATTCTCTACTGTGTGCCGTCTAGCTCTTTTTTTCTTTTCTCAACCCGTAAAACCCAGGTTAACGGGTTTACATCGAAATTTAGGGGAAATTCAAGGCAGAAAAACATCATGCATACAGGGAAAACTGAATTTAAAGTATGGTTTTCTCAACAGAAAAGGGAAACCCTTGGTGATTTAAAAGTCATTAAATCCTACGCAAAATCGGCAGCACTGATAAAAAATAAAATTGATTGAGAAAGAGATTTGTTGGCAAAACTCCATTTCTCAAAACTGCAACATCACGGATGCGCTAGATATCTCTCTCCGTTTCCGTCTCACTCTCACTCTATGTCAGCCCGTCAAAGGACCCCAGGGTATATACGGTTGAAATCGAATTGGGTGAAATTCGAAGCAGAAAGAGCAAACATCGCACAAAGGTAAAAATGAATGAAAGGTTGGGTTTCGATAAAAAGAAAAAGGATACCATTGGTGCGTCAAACTCAAGAAATCCGTCACAGCATATAACACACAGCACTGATAAAAACGATAATAATTGCTTAGATGAATGAGATTTGTTGGTCAAACAACGCAAATAGCCTTCCTCTTTTTTTTTTAAAGTTCCATCCCATCCGACTAAATGATGTAAGAAGGATCTCTTGCATTTACTTTTGCTGTTGGCAAATGCGGACTATCTGATGTAAAATGCTGCAAAAATGACGTTGAGACCAAATAAAAAATTCCAAAACTCACTCCTAGCAGGAAAACTAAGCTCAGAGTTTATAAAGAGCACCCATGTATATACATTCGTTTTCAAACAGTGAAATGCAGTTCGATATGTGGTGCAGATCAAGTGTAATGTTGACTTAGAGAATAATTGAATCGAGATTCACTTTAGCTCATTTAAAAGCTAATAAGCTGAAGAAGAAAGAGATTTCATCAAGTTAGGTTTATTTTGGTTGGTTCTTTTACCTACGGTGTTTTCAATGAAGTGTGTTCGGACTTTGGGCACCTGAATGGGGCAGTTGCAAGGGACCAAGGGTCTAAAATGTTGTGTTTTTTATAAAGAAAATTAAAATATTTGATGAGCTGAGAACAAAGATACCTTTCGTTTCTAATTAAGTCCTATTGTTTCGGAGATAAGATTTTGACCCAAAATACATTGTTTTAAATGGAAATTCCGCGTAGTGACGTCACTACGCTCAAGATTTCTTACAACTTTACACGTGTGTATCTCCAAAACCGTGACACTTATGAAAAAACCAAAGGCACCACTGTCTTCAGCTCATCAAGTACTATCATTCCCTTTATAAAAAACACAACATTTCAGACCCTTGCAACTGCCCCACTTAATCGCTTTAAAAGTTCATAAAAAGAGGACCAGTTGAGAAAAACATAATCTGGGGATATGGATAAGCTCGTTAGCTTATTAGCTTTAGTATAGGTTAAAAAAAAATCTCGATATAATTATTTTGTGAGTTACCACTACGCGTGATCTGAATTTTTTCTGATCACAAATAAACGACTTGCTTTTTGCCTGGGAAAATTGTAAGAGCTCCATTGACCTAGAGTGAGGCAGATCCAATGAGCTATAACTTTAGAGTGGCACATCAAGGAACGTTCCGCTGGTTCATTGTTGTCACTTAGGGCGCCGCCATCTTGCCGTAAACAATCGATTTTGAGGTTAAATTTTGTAGGTCGTTTCCGGTGGTTCCGTAAACAAACTCGGGCATCGCCGGAAACGACCTACAAAATTTAACCTCAAACCTTGGAATCTGCCGTCCAAATTCCCGCCAAATTCCGAACGACCTACAAAATTTAACCTCAAACCTTGGAATCTGCCGTCCAAATCCGCTTTTTCCCGAGATTCCTTCTACCCTGTGTGGCACCAGGTGGACCAGCCCGCATCCACTCTAAAGTTATAGCTCATTGATGGGTAGATCTAATCCTGGAAACGACTAAATTCAGGTGTAGTACTAAAAGGTTTAAAACTATGACGAAATTATCCTCAGGTTCTTTTCCAGGGAGTCGTTTTAAGTCCAGAGGATTCCTCGACTTACCCCACTGATAGGTGTCATAACGAGACCCGTCCACTTGAGCCAGCAGCTACAGCCAGCCAACTATAAGTATAAGCAGGGGCTGACGATGACGTGGGCTGTGCACACTCTGGGTCTGGACATGGCTTTTTCCAGACATGAATATTTGTTGATTTCTTGCTCTAAAGACGTTTTAGAGTAGATACTTTCTCGTAGAAACCTTACTTCTTGACTCAATTCAAGCTCTCAAATGACTAACTCCACACATTTTTGAGTTTTGTTGATGTTTAATGTCTACGATGTTGATTTTCATTCGTGAAATGGGTCAGTTGCAAACTTTTGCGACAAAGAAAGAAAATGCCGTTCTCAAATTGAAAAACCCCCTGAGTCCTTTGGGGGCAAACAAAAGGGGAATAAAATGCAATAATAAACCCACCCCTTTCAGCGTTTAAACAATCAAAGATGGATGTAGACAGTATGGCAATTTGTTTTACCCCTTTCACCACAAAACCAAGGATCTGCCAACCTCACAATATCCAATTTTTAAACGGAACACAACGTAAACAAAAATATGTAAAAGCATGAGGCTGGTAAAGTTTGGCCATCATTGGATTGGTTTTACGGTACCATTGCATACAGTGTTGTTTTGATAGTGTCTCCGCCATTGTTTGGATTTAAAATTAAACGAACTTTTTGGGTGTTACATTATTTTATTTTATAACTTTCTAATGCCACCAATGGATTTTTCAGGCGATTTTACATTAGATTAAACACTCGTAATCGTTGTAGCAAAAGTTTGCAACAGACCCATTATGTCCAGAAAAGTCCAACTTTCGATCTTCTGTGCGACACGAAACGAAACTCGCCGTTCTCAAATATGAACCGGTGAGTCTGGTCAATGAACAAGGTGAATAATTTATTATTCACAGCCTCCACCTCCACCTCCACCTTCACCCCCCCCCCCCCCCCCACCCCCATCTCCACCTTTACAACCACTTAAAAACTTGGATGTATTGACAGTCATGGCATCCATTCGACTTTATACCCCATTGCTCCACTTGAAGTGGTAACGAATGATCTGTAATGCAGCTCATCCATACTCTCTTGGAATGTTGCTAAGTTTATTGCGGGAAAAACAGAAAAAATTGGGTGAAAAGCATAAAGAGGCTGGATATTATTATGATTATGCGACGTCATTATGATGAAAGGAAAGGATTGGTTTCATTCGCTTTTGTTTTTACCAAATTAAAAGCACCTCCGTGTGGTGTATTGTGTATAGTGTCTCACAAATTTGAATTGGTCTATTTAAACGCCATGAAATAAATCGAACTATTGGATGTGCGGTGAACATCCTCAAATGTTGATCCTTTATAGCTTTTTCTCTGATTTTGCGGATTGTCCCTGACTTTTGCCGATTTTTAAAGTCCGGGCATCGGGTGGATTTTGCAAAGAACAATAATAACATTACAGCAAATTCCTTTGATTGGGGGGAGGGGGAGGGGTTAAGAGAAGTACATTTCCGCCCATTCTTCTATTGACGCATGCGCACTGAAACATCAAGGTTTCAAAATGTTGGTGAGATCCCCCCCCCGCCCGCACACACAAACACAAGCGCGCGCGCGAGACGCTATTTTAGGTCCTTATACAGCCACCTGGAGAGGTTCGTAAGTTCGTATAGCTTTTAAGTTGACTTAGGAAAATCTATAGGGATTTATCCGGGGGCAACTCGAGAAAATTCGGCAGCCGTTACCCTCATAATTGAACCAATGGGAAATTATCGATTATTACGGCGCTCAATTGAACCCCCAGAAGAATGATTAATTATTATTATTATTATTATTATTATTATTATTTTTTTAAATTGATTTAAATAAAAAATACGGCGATACATCGCATTTAGCAGCTCACAATCGCGAACAATTAATTATCGTTTCCTCTCATTCGAAGCTATACATATAAAAGTATCGATTCCTTCGGGGTTCAATTGAACCTGCTGAGGATCAATTTTTTATACGTTCATATGGAGCATAAATCGATACATCGCATTTCGAGAGCTGCCACTGAATTCGCCTCCAATAAATCTGGCAACGCTGATTCGCATAAAAGCTTTCAAAGAAGGGACCGAATTCTTTCCTTTATGAATGGCGAAGCTCCTGGATATTAGTTCCGTGATATCAAAAAAAAAATAAAAATAAAAATAAAACGTGAAAAGATAGGAATAAATCGGGGCACGATTTCGAGAGTAAGTCCGATAAAAGCCATGATCATCTCGAAAATGCGACGATTAGAATTCAAAGAAAGTTCTGCACCATTAGAGATGGCGCTGCTCGGAATGGTCTCCTGCTCGGCCGCGAAAAGAGGGTGAACGAAAATAATTGAAAATGTAATTCGGTCTGAACGACTGTGAACGGGCTGACAGGGATGTGCGTGGTCAAGCGTATAGCATGAGAGCGGGGCGGGGGCGAGGGCGAGGGGTTGCAAAGAGGCTACAACACGTCCCTGTGAAGGGTCAGTTATAAGAAAGTATTAAGATGTTGAATGGCTCAGACCAGTTTTAGGGTGCGAACTGCAGGAGCGTATGAGTGGTCGAAAAGAATGTCTGATAAGCTCCTTAATCCTCCTCTTCCCCCTCCCCTTTACACCACTGACGCCTGCAAAACTTAACACATATAATACTCGAGCTGCTGTTACGTTTTCCACTTTGCGAGCATCAGCTTTTGCATAAACTAAGGTCGTATCGCCATGGACGAAGATATAACTAAGGACTGCCGACTTCCTATCTCCGCCCGTGTTAAAGCCTGTTAGGGGTTTTCGAGCGCGACCGCAGCGTTCCAAGCAGCAGTCAGGGTAAACTGAATGCGAACATTCGCAAAAAGTCTCCTTTCGACCCAGGAATTGAACCCGAGATTTCGATGTGCCGCTCTTGTGTCCAACTGACTGAGCTACGACGCCGCATGTGTGCACGAGCGGTGATTGTGCTATATAAATCAAGCTACTGAGAGACCGCTGCAGTTCCGCAAACCGCTGTTGTAAGCGCTGCGGTCGGGACTAACAAGAGTCAGCAGTCCTTAGTTATATCTTGGTCCATGGTATCGCGTTCCAGGAAGAAAACAAATAATAATTCAAGAGAACATGCAAGAATTTAACCTTTTTGCTGCCAGGTTACACTTAAAGTATTCAATGCTAGCTCACTCAAATTCAGTGGGTCGTTAAGTTTTCCTATACAAGGATGACTTTATATTGCCTAAATACACTTGACGCAACATTGTTATGGGAACTCCAATAATGTTGAGTGGCTTTGCTCATTTCGCACAACCCTCTGATTGATGTGTCTTACAACGAAACATCATTTTGGAGATGCCAACAATCTTGAGTCACTCTATAACTGTCAATGAGAAATCTAGAATATGTGACGTAGAATTAGTCACAAAAACGAATATACTAAGACGTGGGATCGAAAGGGTTATGTTTGAAAAATTTGGTCTACCACTCCACATAAAACGACCAATATGCTCTGATTTATAAACAGGCATATTTCAATGATTGCATGACAAGCTCCTTTATAGAATGACTCCGGGTACCTATCAATGCATTTGCGTATCTGTAAACCGTAAGGATATCTCATATCGGTAAAAAAAGAAAATGGTTTTGAACGTAAAGTTCGTAAAACATAATTTTTTTCGCCGATCACCTCTTAAAGGTCAAAAGAAGGTATTTCAGATCGATTTAAAACTTGTTCAAAATTGTCCTTCGAATGACCTCCGAACGTCCAAGGGACTTGGAACGCCCATTTTTAACGCGTAAATAGAACGCGCGCGGTTCGCAAAAAAAAGCTGTGCAGGACCGAAGCGCGAAAGCACACACGTCATATTCATCACAAGGTAGGAAAACTTGACCTTGCAATCGTGGGCAGTGGCGTGGCGTGACCAAATTACCAGTGACACCTGAGATAGAATCACTCTGAGGATCATCAAGGGGGGGGGGGGGGTCGGTAGTGTCGAATTTTCTTTGGAAAGGTTACAAAATAATATAACCAGCGCTTGGAAAACGAGAGAAATGCGAGTCAAGAGCGAAGACCTGAGCCAAGACACGGGAAAAAGCTGACAGATAGGCTTCGATTCGGTCCGCTCAGAGTCTGCCGCGTGAATGGCGATGGAAAACAGAAAACAGAAAACTCCGCGATGTTGCGAAGCACCGGACTAGCGAGAAAGAGTGGTGGGGGAGGGTGAGCGCATGCGCAGAGCCGTGTTACCTTTATTTTTTTAGGTTTCACGGCTCCCGTACGGCCGCACTGAATATGCTGAGAGACTGGGCCTGCGCTGCGGCTGGTGATATTTGTGTGTGGAGCCGCATAGCCACTATGCATGTGTCTGTGGGGCTTGACACCTAAGAAAATAAAGGTAACACGCTGTATTTCCGGAACGCTCCACGATTTCTCGCTGCATTTACGCGCTCATCTAGCACTTCTCTTTCTATTTCGGATATTCTTCACGCTTTTTCGGTTGGAGGACGATAATTTTTGCACAACTCGATAAGTTTATTACGAAATTATGATAGCGAAAAATGAGGGAAAATCGTACTGTTACCTTAGGTGTCAAAGGTAACATGGACGACTCGCCACTGATCGTGGGTCAATTCATAATGGCCCGTGTGATTTGCGCTCCATCGAGTTTTGGCAAGTACCATCACAGAATAATACAATCAGAACGGAAACTCTGTCGGATTTTGAAGCAAATTCATTTCGCGTCCGCCATGTTGGGATATAGGATGTTTCCATCTGGATTCGCGCGCGAAAAAAAAAATATAGGACATGATCCGTTGATCCGTGAAATTTTCATTCTGAAATGCCATTAGAATAAAAAAGAGGCCGGAAACTTAAGATTTCTTTCCAGAATTTACAGAAATAAATTAGTTTCAACACAAATCACACTCGTCCGCCATGTTGGGATATAGGACCACAGCGTTGCCTATTGGTGCCGCGTTAAATTTCAAACTTGCTTCCATTGGCTCTTATGGGAGTTTCCGTTCTGATTGTTTTATGGGTACCATATAAGCGGCGACAAGCCGGCGGTGAGGAACCCAAACAAGCCAGCCTCTCGTTCCCCGTAAACCCCTGACTCCAAATCTCACTCTATTTCAAAAATCGTACTTAGAGACTTATTTTGTGAAATTTAATGGCAGAAATGAATTTCTCGAGGCATTTTAATGCGATTTTGATAATAATATGTTGTAGAACAAGGCCCTGTATACGAATTTCGATACTAGAAAGAGATGGATGTACATGGGGGTCACGGGAGAGCAGTGGCGGCTCGCCTAAGGAGGCAAGGGAGGCTGTGCCTCCCCAGACATTCAGAGGGAAGAAAAAATAACGTCGACAAGACAGTAACGAGAGACAACATATATTAAAATTAGGCAAATCACAATGTCCGTTACTCAAAAACTTGAGTTAATCTTCACTAGGAGAGAGCGCAAGAGAAGAAAGTTATAAGCGGGCAGGGAACGAGATTTCTAAGTCGCGAAACGACAGCAGTCAGCAGTGCCAGAGTCTGTGCCTCGTCGAGAGGCACAGACTCCGAGACGGTCGAGTCAGTCAAGGGGAGTTCGGCACACACACACACTCACACAACCAAGCAAGGACTATGCAGTGTGCACGCACTAACGAAGGTATCGGAGGCTGCTATCCTCCACGACTCCCGCAGCGTTGCCGAGCCAGTAGCCGTAACCTTCATGTCAGTCGCCGGACCAGCCGCGCCTGTTTGTTTTTGTCTACGTGTTATAGGTATTCGGGTGTGTTCACCCCCCCGGCCCCCTTGCTGTGGGGGGGGGGGGTTTCCCCCCAGACACCCCCCCACAGCCTCCCCAATACCAAAGCCCACGAGCCGCCACTGCGGGAGAGTGAGTGAGATAGTTTGGAACGCTACGCGAGTTTTATCACAACCGATTGCGACCGATGAGTGCATTTTTGTGGTTGTTGGCTACAGGGGTGCAAAATGTTCCAAAACTTTGGAAGTTTCACGCGATCCATGACTTATTTCCTCACAGGATTTTAAAACATTTTCTCACAAAAATTCGAAAGTGATGACTTTTTTTTTTTTTGGTTATTTTAACATTTCAACACCGAATGTTCGCAAAATGACCAATATTTTCCCATTTTTTACACTATTTTCTTGAGAAATCCTTATTGCCATTCTTAAAAAAAAAAAGGACAAATTTCCTCACTTTCCCAGAAATTTCCTCACTTTCACGCGATCCGCGGATCGCTAGATCGGGCACACTTTGCACCCCTGGTTGGCTAAACGTTGACTTCGCACTAAAACCGTCTATTATTCTGTGGTACCATAGAGCGGCGGCCGACAAGCTCACGGTGAGGAATCAAACCAGTGAGCCATCTAGTTCGAAACAGCCGTGACTCCAATTTGACTCCATTTAAACATTATTGCTTTTCGAATTTTCATTTTTTTTTTTTTTTTTTTTTTTTTTTTTTTTTTTTTTTTACCAAGAACCAATGGACATAATTTCGTAAAAATTGAAAGGTCAGTTCTTTACGACACAAAGAAGTATTGTTAAAAATTTGATAGCAATTCGTTCGTCGGTTGTCTTTTTGGAAAAATAAAATATGAAGAGACATTTTGAAACGTCGCAATGGAGTTAGGCCCTCCGTTTGAAACTAGAGGGCTCAAGAGTGTAAAGATTGTAGATGCAGGATCGCTAGGAATCCTTGCATTAGAAAAGGACCATGTTGGATAAAAATCTTTGATACGATGCGCGAGTTTACTATAAAGTGGCGCGACCAGTACTGAGTACAGGCCTTGCAAGCGCCCGTGGCCCGTGGCCGCGGTCGTGGTCGTAGCCATGTGGCCTGCAACCTGCGAGCAGAGCAGTGTTGCCGGAACCAGAAAGGTGCCAATCCCAATAAGATGGGTATCTTGCACACTTTTGCTACATCAATAAGAAGCAAGAAATTCAATTCAGCTCAATATTAGATGTATTCAGATCCTAAAAACGGTTGAACACGAAGAAAAATGTTGCAATAAAAATGGCTGGACTTCCATTACAAAGTTCCCGAAATAAACTACAGGCAGTTATCGGGAGAATTCTGGTCTTTTTAATTACACTTCTGACCAGGGGCGGACTGAGCTGGGGTGCCGGGGTGCTGCAGCACCCCTCCCTTCTGGGCCAGTACCTTGTGCGGGCCTCTTTCCCCAAATCCCAGGCCCCAGCAACCCGGGCCTTTTTGTCCCAGTCCGCCACTGCTGAGTTCTGACCCTCTTGGCTAGAAATTCTGACATTATTGATAGGAAGAATCTGGTGGAAAATGCCAAAAATCTCTGGCCAAAATAAAAAAGTAGAGTAGAAAAAGTAGTGCACGGTTCTAAAAAATGTCTACTCACATTCTGTCCTTCAGAACTTTTAGTCCAAAACTTTCTAAAAATTGCACTTTAATTTTAAATGTAAAAATTAACATTTTTTTTAAAAATCAAAATTTAATTGTAATTGTAAAAAATTAATCCCAAGCGCTCATATCTCATATGAAAACTCGATTATTCTCAACTGTATAATCACAAAGGTATTAAACCGCGCTATACTTTTACATTTCTCCAACAAACTGCCAAAATTTCTTTTCGGGAAAGTTTCATTAGAATTCTGGCCATTTTTAGCTAAACATTTTTTCTCCGTGAACGGCGTGAACACTGAACACCCTAAAAACCCCCGCCACGTCACAGGCCATACCATTGCCTGTTCAACCAGAGGCGGATCCAGGAATTTGTCTTTCTATTTTTCCGCCCATTTGAAAGCATCCCACTCTTCTGACCCAAAGTCTACCAAAGTCGAGAAAATTCCCGCGCAATCGGTGCGGTGGCAACACCGAGCGATGCAACGCGGTTGCAGGTTGCAAAGAAAAAAGCATGAGCTCAAGGGACTTATAGCTTCAAACTACGGATAAAAGTCGAAAGAGTCCGAATCTATCCTCTTTATTCTTAGAGTCTATCCCTTCTATGTGCATCGGATACTATCCTCGCGGCCGCGGATCGCAGATCCTTGTGCATGTGTTGTTGTGTTGGTGAGCGGTGAGCGTTGAGGTTCTCAACTTACCGGCCCCAGCCGGGTCCATTAAGGGAACATGCGCGCGTGAAAAAAATCTTATCTTGTTCCAGCGCCTTTTCTATCTGGCCTTGCGCTTTTCGCTGATTTCTATAATGCTAAAACGCGGTTGCCAAAATGCACTGATGATTGCTACACGAGGCAGTGATGCAGTTGACGCAGTGAGTCGTGCATCGACTGTTTCAGAAAAAACGAGCAGTTAGTACTATGACTTTGAAAAGAAAGTACCTGGGTCGAAATTTTTACCATTTTAAATCTAGGCAACCTAGAAACAATTTTGTGGCTTTCAAGTGTTTAAGAACTAAACAGAATGACTCTTTACAGTGCGTCATGAAAAATCGGAAATACTATTGAAAACAACGGAACAATGGGTCTGTTGCAAACTTTTGCTACAACGATTAAGAGAGTTTAATCGAAAGTAAAATCGCCTGAAAAGTCCATTGGTGGCATCAGAAAGTCATAAAATGCAATAATAAACTCACAAGAGGCGTTTAATAAAATCCAAGATGGCGGAGAAATATCGAACAATTTGTATGCATGCACCACGAACATCCAAGGATAGCCAACCTCACAATATCGATCACACCCACTCACAACGTAAATAAACACATCACCTCTGAAGCTGTGAGGTTGTCAAAGTTGGCTATCAATGGATGTTCGTGGTGCATGCATACAAATTGCTTGATATTTCTCCGCCATCTTTGATTTTATTGAACGCCTCTTGTGAGTTTATTGGTGCATTTTATGACTTTCTGATGCCTCTAATGGACTTTTCAGGCGATTTTACATTAGATTAAACACTCTTTATCGTTGTAGGAAAAGTTTGCAACAGACCCATTTGACAGTAAGGATTTCAATCAGAGCACTTTCTTTTGAAAATCATAGTACACCATGTCGAATTGCATCCGAGGACCTCTGCTCCCAAACAAACGAACTATAACGATAGAGAGGCGACACGACGCCATGTTATAATTCTTACCCTAAAGTGCGAGGCAGCAGAGATGCGGGTTTTTTGCCTCTTATTGCTTAACCTTAAATCAAATATTATAATTCATTTATTGGACACTAGTTTTAATTGTAAATTGATGATGAATTAAAAAAAAAATATTATTACTTGTAGACACCATTAGAAATCAATAAAACGGCTAAAATAATGACATTTTTACTATCCGGTCGTTTGAATCTCCGGAGAGATTTAGACCATCACATCGGATGTAAATATGGTTGGCAGAGAATAAGAATAATAATTATTCCTTGAACAAATTTCGGGATTTCTACCCAGGAGAACCAGATTTTTTCAACGAGGTTCTAAAGGCTGACCATTTTTATTTACGTTCAACCGATAGTTACGACTGTCTACGAAACGTCACTGGAAAGTTTTAATTTAAGATTAAAATGTTGAAAACGATTATTTCTGATACATTTTTTTCCAGTGGTGAGGCGTGCAATTTGGCAACGTTTCTTTCCCCCCCCCCCTTTAAACACATTAGAAAGGTCGAAGCATCTGGTCATCGCCGATGACCGAAGCATTCGATTCTTTCTGTGAATTTAAATGG
The DNA here is from genome assembly GCA_011764245.1 of Trialeurodes vaporariorum. Classification (NCBI taxonomy): domain Eukaryota; kingdom Metazoa; phylum Arthropoda; class Insecta; order Hemiptera; family Aleyrodidae; genus Trialeurodes; species Trialeurodes vaporariorum. The sequence continues at coordinate 79,470,579 of VMOF01000002.1, forward strand.
AGAAAGTACATCGTTATCAAATTTCACGCCTCGTTACTGATTTTTTCATTGATTTTTTGCCACTTTTTTTTTCGATCTCGGACCATAGTGCGCGATAGTCTTTGTCTTTCAGAGTCTTTTTTAAATTTGAAAAATTCCGATTAAAAACTACATTAAAAGGGAGGAGTAAAGGCATTGAAGCACGGTGCCCGAATCATTGAAGACTCGGTTGCTCATGGTCAGATACAATCCGAAACGTATTATGAATTTATGAATGGAGGAGCAAAAATTTCGGGAGGAGGTGGGGAAGGGTGGAAATCATACTCGAGCGAATGAAGAGCAAGTCGGTTAGTATAGGCTATGGGAAACTAAGTCATAAAATGCTGTTACCGTCATCATCAGTGAGCGGCACTGGGCGGCTTGCCTGCTTGCTTCAGCATGATTTAATTATCGGCTGAATGCTGATACGCTCTCGTAAGTACTTGCTCGGTGCTCAACACATCCGCGCATATGCGGTTGAATGTATTCGCAAAGTGCATGTTTCGTGCTGAATGGTGCTTACGTTACTACGAAGTGAATTACATGCATTCATAATCTGCACGATTTACTCATAATTACTCTTGTTCTTGTCGATTGGGTGCAGTCACACACAAAATATTATTATGTCCTTGCAGCACGCAGTAGCTTCCAACGAGCATTCACATTGTAGAGGTAACGTATAAAAGGATCCACCTGATGCTTACAAGGAAAAGGAAATGATTCCTCTGAATCCTTTCATCCATGCGATTAAAATTGAAATAAATAGAGTCCGGTGTAGTTTGAAATAAAACTGTTCAAAATCGCGATAACGGAGCTCATAAACAGGATTCACATTTACCCGTTGGATCTGGGTTCAGTAAGGATTTTTAGAGGTAAGAAATTCGTGTAACTCTCAGTCCCAAAAATAGAACTGTTCGAAAAGCAGACAAAAACCCAACAATGGGTCTGTTGCATACTTTTGCTACAACAATGTAAAATTCGGCGAAAATAACGATGCGCACTTTAAAAACGTTCAAAATCCTCTCATTAACTCAGGAAATCACTTCAATATCAAACAGCCCACGCTACACTAGACACCATTTGCACCGGTAAACTACGGAACCACCGTGCCTAAGTAAACAACATCGTAACTAAAAAATTATGGAATTCCGTTCTAAATACATGAACTATTGGCTGCATTTCATGTCTGGTCTTTTCGGTTTATCAAAGATTACAAAATAATATAAGAAATGTACGCATCTAAACGAAACATTCCAATGTTTGTAAGTTCTGTTCATGTTTACATAAACGAGATGGTTCCATCTATGTAGTTATAAGTCGGTGATATAGTGTCTAGTGTAGCGCGGGTTGTTTGAAATGGAAGGTATTTCCTGAGTTAATGAGTGGATTTTGAAAGTTTTTAATGTGCGCATCGTTATTTTAGCCCAATTTTACGTTAGAAACAATGTGTCGTATTGATGTAGCAAAAGTACGCAACAGACCCATTAATGATCTGAGAATTTTCTAAACTTAGAGCTAGAAAACTGTTCGAGTTGATTCAAAATGTGAAACTGGAAATTTTAAGAGTTATAACAGAAGCTTGAATATTTTCTAAATCAAACCGAATGCCGGGATTTGATATTTTAAAAAACATTAAGTTAGCTACATTTTTAAAAGAAAAGTCGCCCTTTGTTAGCTCAGTTCCTCGTTGCATTTCAAACTGCTAGTAATAGATCAGTCAACGTAATTTTTTTGGAAAACGCTATATTGGTTTGTGAAATGGGTTCGTGTTAAAACTTGATGTTCACTGTGTCCCGTTTAAACAGCGTAGGACAATTTCATCACGATTTTGTGTTTTTCAAAAATTACAGCAGCATCGCAATACACCAGCGACACAACTGACCAACATTTTTAACAGTGTACACAAATCTATAGAAACAGAATCGAGTGATGTTAAGCGATTTATCTTAACTTTATCTTCTATCTTTATTCCTAGTTTTACATCGGTTCAAATGAGAAAGAACCGACAGACGATTGCTAACCAACAGTTACTGTTTACTGGTTATAGTCAAGCAAGGAAAATCCCGAGAACCAGTCTTTTCAACAACTGTCTTCATTCCGTAGAACTATTTTACAGGCTGGAATAATTCTGAGTCCTCTGGACACATGTGTGTGTGTGTGTGTGTGAATGCACTTACGACTCGTAACGTTTGAATGAAAAGACACGACGCGACACAAAAGTTGCCGTCGACTCGCGCATCGCTGTGAGAATCATTATAATTAATTAATTAATTAAATAAATAATTAATTACAAATTAATTAAATAATTAATTACAAACATTCTTGGTGCGCCTTCAAAATGACAAGACACGACACGACTCGCACATTCCACATTTCTCCAGTATTTTCCAAGAGGCGATTCCACAAGTCACATTCCCTTCGCAAAATGTCATATTTTACAAGTCGTTGGATCCGGGCTTTGATGAGGGTAGATCGCTCGTGGTTCGCAAAATGTCTCGTATAGATCAATAAACGATTCTGCCGACCTACAAATATCGAGCAGACCTGTTATTTATATAAATATGGGAGCCTTTTCCAACCTCGGCTCGCGTAGAGTCCCTATATGTAGAGAGTTAAGACAAGAGGGTAGTGAACTTCTGATTGGTCGACGAATTTTAGGCTCTACGGACGCCGCCATTGGATGCGATTTTGCACTTTCGTTTTGTTTACCAACGGTCTTTTACAGATAAAAGAGTTAATTTGCGATGAATCTGTTAATTTTAATCATGATGCACCACAAGAATGTCTATAAATCTCAAAAGAATCATTAAAAGCGTTAATACATGTCGATCAACAAAAGCAGGGAAAGTTTACATCGTTACAAACTTAGTGGAACTGTAATCTTTGCAGTGGAGCAAAACACAACAACGGCCTTAGAATGTAAACAAAGGTGAAAAATCGCATCCAATGGCGGCGCCCATGATTTCGCTTGTCTCAACTCTCTACATATAGGGACTCTAGGCTCGCGGTAATGACTTTTGGGACATACTGTATAGTGTATACGCCGTGCGCTAATCTTCCCTTCCTCCGATTATTGAAGGGGTCGTTTATTCAAGTCATAGGCGCGAGAGCGAGAAACGCTAACCATAAATTGATTACTTGGCAGTAATTACTTGCGACAACTGCTTTTGTGCGCCCGTCTTAGGCTTCAATCCGCATTTGGTTTCGACTTGTGATTCGAGGATTTTTTTTTTTCTTTCTCTCTTTTATTAGAGTTGATGGCGTTGCGGAGCGCGAGATCTACACTCATGGACCAACGCTGCCGTTTTGTGAACATGTATGAATATTTTATAATCCATCGGTGATTCACCGGTTGAGGCAATGATTACTAATTTCAGTATTTCCATTAGTCATTGCTATACACTTCTCAAGAGATACATGAATCGTTGCTTTCTAAAAGAACGCACCAGACTTTGAAAAAGCGTGTGTGTTGATGTGCTCTTTTCCAAATCAAGCGTTTGAACGTATAATCTTTGCTTCAACGGGTAGAGAATCACAGATGGATCGTGGAATGTCATTAAATAAACGCGAAACGACATCACTGTCATGAGCTATCCGCCGTTTTGTGTACATGTATTAATATTTTATAATCCATCGGTGATTCACCGGTTGAGGCAATGATTACTAATTTCAGTATTTCCATTAGTCATTGCTATACACTTCTCAAGAGATACATGAATCGTTGCTTTCTAAAAGAACGCACCAGACTTTGAAAAAGCGTGTGCGTTGATGTGCTCTTTTCCAAATCAAGCGTTTGAACGTAATCTTTGCTTCAACGGGTAGAGAATCACAGATGGATCGTAGAATGTCATTAAATAAACGCGAAACGACATCACTGTCATGAGCTATCCGCGTCCGCTGTATATACAATACAATCGTGGCGTGGCGGTATCAGGAAAAAGGATCAATGAAAACGTAGGGTTTGCCAGTAACGATGGACATCAGTGTTCGGAAAGTAATGTGAATCTATAGTAAAGAGCAGATCTGACTTTTCATGGCCTCTGGATACCTTCTCAATTCAACTATCACTCGGTCAAGTTGAGTTACGGTCGTGAAAGGAATTTAATTTGCTCCTGAATGGGTGCACACAGTGCGGACTGGCAGAGCTGCATTACGCGGTGCTTTTTCATTCATTCGAAGTTTTGTCTCAGACTTTTGCTGACCGATGAAAGCGCGGTGGTCGGTAGTCGCTGCGGCCGGTCAGGTCGCGAAGGTCTCTGATCTGACTGTAGTGCGGTGCCTCGAAACAATTTTGGATTCGAACCAATTAGAAATCGTTTGACGCCACAAACGCGCGATTAAATAGCGATTAACATAACAATGACATCCACGGTTGCCAAGTTGGAATCATAGGCGGATCCAGCAATCTGGCAACTGTGCATTCTTCCCATTTGAATGCATACTAAACAATCGATTGTTGCAGGGGCTCCAGCCCCGAGAATAATCGATTATTTCTCATGCAATCAAATGGGAAGAATACACTGTTGCCAGATTGCTGGATCCGCCAATGAGTTGGATGCAGTGCGTGAATGTTTGAACGATCGAATTTCAAAGGCTCCAAGACCGAGCAGAATGGTCATAGTTCAGCGGCCGATGATTGGCGGATCCAGCCGCTAGCGTAAACACCAACAACACTGAAAAAAAATGGATTTGTGAAATCAGTAAAATGAAGCAAAGGCTAATTTTACCAGCCATTTTCAGTAAAATTGACTACGCATATAGCTAATTTTACGTTTTGGATTGTAAATTTTGCTTAATTTTGATTAATTTTACAATTTGGATCATAAACTTTACCAATCGGATTGTAAATTTAACAATTCAAAGCATTGTAATTTTTGCAAGTCGTATACCTGTCACGCCAAGACAGCCATGTAATATGCAAAAGTCACAATGATTTGGATTGTAAAATATACTATTTAGATTGAAAATTTGCAATCCAAATAGAAAAATTACTAAAACTTAAGCAAAATTTACAATTCAAATCGTAAAATTAGCCATAAGTTCAGTAGGATTTACCGAAAATAACAAGTAAAATTAGCATGTGCTTTATTTTACTGATTTTACAAAACTTAATTGCTTTTTTAGTCATTTTATTTTTTTCAGTGAGTAATGGGTCTCTTGCAAATTTCTGCTACAACTATAAAGAGAGGATCTATTCTGAAGTAAAACCTATGAGTATCAGCGGAAAAAAAACGTTTGGAACATCATAAAGTTCCAAACTTGAGTCACAAACTCGATAAATGCGTTTGACCACGTTCCAAGATGGCGGTCATATCAGCGAGTCACAATGGGGGAGTCCAATTTAATCGCAACTTTCTCAGCTGAAGTGATTTGTCATAGAGAGAGCTGAAATTAGATGGGACATACGACACTCCCATTGTGTCTCGCTCAAAAATGACAACCATCTTAAAATATTTTAAAAACACATTCATTGAGTGCGTAAGTTAATTTTGGAACTTTTTGATGCTTACACTGAGTTTTCACGCGATTTTACATAGAGATTTTCCATGACGCTGTAGCAAAAGTTTGCAACATAGCCATTCAGACTATCTAGTATCTACGAAGGGATTTTTGTTCACATTTTTGGCTTATCGTTGAAAAAGAAGGTTTCATATATACCCTCCGCCCATCCCCCTCCTTTGGAACCTAAATCCCATCTTGAAATATTTCTGTAACCGGCTCTGCATCAGTCCGGAATAGACAGCAAATCGATTTAATAAAATTGATAGATTTATCCCAGCTTCCTGTCGATAGTGTCGATCCGAGGTTCTATTACTTTTCCCCCACACAATCAGTTCCTAAGAAAAATGACACGGCATCAAAACGTTAACACTTCTTCAAGGTCTCTTGAACACTGTTTCCACATCAAAGTAAAACATGCATTCCTGTATAGACTCCAACTCAAAAACGCACCGATGAGGAGACTACCGGCACAATTTAAAGACTTCACTTGAGATCTATTTCTCTTAACCCCTTATGGGCCAAGCCCGAGTCTACTCGTTTTTTTTATTCTTTAGTTTATTTAACATTGATTCCGTATTAATTTCGGAGAAACGTGAAGATAGACGAAAATACTACAGTAGATAAGGTCTCGTCGGGCGCCTTCAATTCTTCGTATAGGCAATTCTAACTCCCCCGAGTACGAACAGTTAACTACCTTCCCTGTAGAAACCAAGGATTACTTATACTCCAGATATGGCACTAGCTAAAATTTTGTTGAGCGCCTTCATTGCTAAAACACATACACTGGCCCACGGTTTGTCTACGTTTCGGCGAGCGAGAGACGCGCGGGGGCCAGAAGGCTGGCCCACGACCCCCACCCCGCCCTCACATCACTCACTTGCCGAAACGTAAACAAACCGTGGGCCAGTGTATGTGTTTTAGCTCGGTTTTAGAAATGAAGGCGCTCAACGAAATTTAACATTGGCACGATAGCTAATCTTTGATAGTAATCTTTGGTAGAAACGGAGGAGTGGTGTTCTCTTGAACGAACCTGGTCTTTAAAGGGTTAAATTGGCTTGAAAAATACTCAAGTCGAGTGGAGTCGAAATAAAACAATTGCAATTCAGAGACGCTCACCGTAAATCGGCAATATTGAGAAACCTTGAGTTTCTTTCAAAGTAGCTATCTAGCTACCTTTGAAATCATCTCCATCCGATACAGCTTGAGTGGAAAAGAGTGTGCTTTTAAAGCGTCTCTAAATAAAACTGCTGACTTGCGCCTATTCTTACTTGAAAATCCCTTGAGACTTCCTTGAGAAATTTCAAGGCGTTTTGGCTAAGGGCGTGTTACTGAATTTCGAACTGAATCTGGAGGATGGTTCAAGTCTAAGCCAAGCCATGAAAATATAAAGGAAAGTTTCTGAAGTAATTGCACTTAGGTGCGTTTATCGGTGCTTCTGAGTTGAAATCTGTGGGAATATACGCTCCATGATGCATACTCCACATTGCTGCAGCGCCAAAAGTGTACTAAATACAGTAAATCCCCGGTATCCGCGAGGGTTCCGTTCCGCAAAAACCTCGCGGATACCGATTTCGCGGATGCCGGGGCATTATTCTAATGGAAAACGTGGGGTTCGGGACTAGATAAATTTTAAACGTTAGATGCCTCTTACTGTAATCGCCTCCCTACTTCGCTGCTGGTTTCTGTCTTAAGGAGGTCTAGCACTTGCAATTTTTCAATTAATGATAGCACCCTCCTTGGCCTTTTCGCCATGCCTACTCCTTTCGGTTGATGAGCTGATAAGGAGCTGGTGCCGGCAGAGGATGTTGAGGAAAGAGCAGGAGGAATTAAATCTTCTCTGGATCTTTTCTGAGACATTTTTTTGACAAATTAAATTTTGACCGATTAAAGTTTGACAAATTATATTTTGGAACTTTTTAGAAAAAGAAAAAAAACTTCAGAAAAAAAATTGTTTAAAGGAAAAGACAAATAATTCGGTTTAAAAACAAAAAAAAAACACAAATTCTATAACTGTAAATTTGGGAATACGTTCAGAAAGATGAGGCATGAGGATAGGAAATTTTCAAGGCAACTCTCCCTTTCCATAGCAACCGTGCCCAGAAAGAGCGAAAGCTTTTAATTTGTGACGTTGCTCTGTCCGTCGTCTCATTTTAATTATTTTTTCTACTTCTCATTCGCGGATAAGCGAATCAGGAGGTCGTGGATAACGGGACATTCTGCTAAAAATCGATCGCGGTTAAGCGAATCCGCGGATACCGAGTTCGCGGATAACGGGGATTCACTGTACACGGAAAAAAAACTACGGTGAAAATAACCATACGGATACCTGATTTTGGCACCTGCTAGATGTTATGGTAATGTTAACCAGAAGTATGCTATGTTTTGACTAGGTACTAGGTGATGTTACCTAATTGCATGTAGAATTTACTCAAAGAATCGGTAAATGTACCATATTTCTGGTCAAGTTTACCATAACATCTAGCAGGTGCCAAAATCAGGTATCCGTATGGTTATTTTTAACCAATTTTTTTCCCGTGTACCCATTGCAGCCTTTCACCTAATATACTTCTCACCGTTCCTCATTCTCTTCCCCCCCGCCCCCCCCGGCTGCAAGAGTAAATGTTGGGATTGACGCGAAATTGGAACTGGATGTGATGAGAACGGCTTGTTACACTAAATTCAGAATTGGGAGCGAAACGCCGCAGAGCAACCGACGTTCAATAAAATAACTACTCTCTCCTCTCTCCTCTCACCCCCCCCCCCCCCCCATCAGACAACACTTCGCACAGGAGTAGAAAAGCCTTCGGGATGACGGAATTGGAATAAATTAGAGTCGACGCGCGGGAGAATTTGGCGATGCCGAAACCCGATAGGGATTGCATAGTAATTACATCGTCCTCGGAGTGCACAGTATACAAAACGGGATGCGGAATGAACGGACGCCGGACGGGCATGGAAAGGGACTCGAAAAGGGATGTAGAAGTGGCGGCGCGGCGCGGGGGTGGATACAGATTATACATTCATCGTCCGGGCAGACGGACAGACTTTACGGAACACAGGGGGAAAAGGATGCGGCTTTTACTGGCCATGAAAAGTGTATGCCCCCCCCCCCCCCCCCGCCCCTGGGAACGTTTTTAAGTTGTTTTTTTTTTTCAATTTTTTGGTTATTTGACAGTAAATTTTACCCAATTTCAAAACAACAATTCTACACGAAAGAAGGGCTTCGCCGAAAAACTTTACAACTAAAACCAGTTATTTTTAAGTTTTTCGGTCTATATAAGCTGAAGAGGGTAAAAAAATATAAGATCCTATATCATATACAAGAATGCAAATATTGGCAAAAAAAATGAAAAATAAAAAAATAAAAATAAAAATAATTGGCGATAAATCGACAGGTTTTATTTATGTGTTTCTCCAAACCCTCTATAACTCCAGATGTGAAGTTCTTAAATAGCGCCCTTCAAATGTTTCTAAAAAAAATTTCAAAATGTCACCGGAAGTTCTCCACGCAACCCATACTTCTAAAACATTTTCAAACATTTTATCAAATGCTTTCCGGATCACATAAACTGATTGCTAAAATATTTTCAAAAATGCTTTAGCAATGAGTGGATGTGACCCATCAGGGGACATTTTGAAAATATTTTGAAAATTATGAAGAAATACGGGTGGGAAGCTTCCGATGAGCTTATCAAAACATTTTTACTAGCGGCGGTTCTTTGATAATCAGGGTAGGTTTTAAAATTAGTTGATTCCCTTCTTCACAAACAGAAGAGTTGGTTCTCCCTACAGCACACTGAACAAAAAAAAATGGGGCAGTTTCAAGGCTCTGAAATGTGTTTTTTATCAAGAAAATGAAAGTACTTGCTGAGCTGAGGATAAAGATGCCTTTGGTTTCTAAATAAGTCCCATTACTCCGAAGATGAGATTTTGACTCAAAAGACATTGTTTTAAATGGGGATTCCGCGTAGTGACGTCACTACACACACGATTTTTGACAACTTTACAAGCGTATATCTCCAAAACTGGGACACTTATGAAAAAACCAAAGGCACCACTGTTTTCAGCTCATCAAAAACTACCATTTTCTTTATAAAAAACACACAATTTCAGACCCTTGCAACTGCCCCATTCTAATAATTGTACCATACTTTTTGAAAATGTTGATTAAACTTTGGTACTGAGATCACATTCTAAAATAGAAATGCCTTTTCTGGTAAAAGTACTAGACTCTCCTCAGTTAAAAAATCGTTATAAATACGGTAATATTAGTAGATTTTAGGATTTTTTTTTTTTTTTTTTTTTTTTTTTTTTTTTTTTGAGAGCACTGACCGTCGTAAAAAAATTATGTCCAGAAAATATCACACAACTGAACCCACAGTGCGGTGAACGCCCGTTGACAGAGCAGCGGTTAGCGCCTTCAGTCCTCCAGATTGTCGCGGTCCGGCTCTTTCAACGGACGGACGAGGCGACCTCTCCAAAGATACCGATCTCCCGTGTGTACCTAACACATTTATGTCTCCCATTATTGGCTTTAAGTGTTAAATATAATACCTGCACGGTGTTGAAATAATGGCTTTCGACACCCCGCTTGCCCCGATATCCTCGCTTTTGCAATGATTTTCGCGAACCGTGTTTATAAGAGAGGTTTAATTTGTGTACCTAATGAGTCGGGGAATCAGCCCCTTCGACTCTGTGACTCTACGCCCGCTCTTCTACGTCCTTCCAAATGGGTTTATACGGGATTTAAAGGAAGATTTAGGAAACGATGACACTATACGGAAAAAGAAGAATAATTTTATATGGAAGCACCACTATCACAGTACATTGGATGATTTCCGCTGTCCGAATTTATGTTGCGCTGGCACTCCAATAATTGGATGGGTGGTTTACAGTATTGGACGCGTAGTGCAATATATTGGACCCCTGCAACTCCAACTGATCAACGGTCTAATTCAACCTTCAGTTATATGTATTAATTAGAGTTGACTTCTCATCAGAGGGCCTTTCTGCATACAGTCAAATTGTTATCCTCGAAGTATAGGCATTTGGAGATCATCATTTTCAAATACTTACATACATCAATTTCAAATGCTACCCAATTAGCGGGCATTCGACGCGGAACTTTCAAAACCGTGTATAACTTAATGGATAATGAATTAGATTAACGATTGATGATGCTGTCTGGCAGCATGATCGTCCATTTAATACAGTCGTTGATGGTTGGTGGATGGTGAGCATCGATCACCGTATGCCAAAGGCCAACTTTGTGAGAAACTTTGAAGATCCACTTTGATCGTCATTACTCAAAGGCAATAATGCGAATTGCGCGCGTCCAAAATAGGGCGTACAAGGAAAGGATGGGTGCCAAAAAGGACCGTTTTGTGCCTACTCATTTGACCATGTAGGAAGGCCGAAAAGAAAAATTTGAAAATCCCTAAGACACATGGCTATTTTTATTCCCAAGGGTCCACACAGTAAGAATCAAGCCTTATCTGAGATGCATTTTAACCGTAATCACGGGAAAACTGAATGGGGCAGTTGCAAGGGTCTGAAATGTTGTGTTTTTTATGAAGAAAATGATAGTACTCGATGAGCTGAGAACAATGGTGCCTTTAGTTTTTTCCTAGGTGTCCCGGTTTCGGAGATACACACGTGTAAAGTTGTAAAAAATCGGGTGTGTAGTGACGTCACTACGCGGAATTCCCATTTCAAACAATGTATTTTGGGCCAAAATCTCATCTCCGGAACAATGGGACTTAACTAGAAACCATAAAGGCATCTTTGTTCTCAGCTCATCAAGTACTTTCATTTTCTTTATAAAAAAAAAGAACATTTTATTCCCTTGCAACTGCCCCATTCACAGTAGGGCATATTTTTAGCCACTATGTGAGGTCAGTTTTCTCGTGGTAATGGTCAAAAGACATCGGAAAGTACGGCTTGTTCCTTAATAAAGGGACCCTTGGGCATGAAAATAGCCATGTGACCGACGGATATTCGAATTCTTTTCTTCGGTCCTCCTTTATAGGCACAAAACAGGCCTTGTAGAGAGACCCATCCTTTATGGTTTTTAGGGAAACGCATTTGAAAATTTCACAATGGTTTTTCGATATTTAAAGAAGAAAATACAACGAACCACACCTTGGTTTTATTTATTTCGTACGTAGAGTATGAAAGAACCACTTTAAAATTTTCAACCCCCCCCCACGAAAATTATGAATAAAAGCTTGACCCCTTCTACCAGCATTATGAGGTCTTTAATAATAGTAGTTTCAGTCAAACGTAAATCAACCGATGTGTTGATTGGACCAGTCTGGGGGCCCTCAATATTATCATTATTTAAATACAAATTCACCAAAAACGCTTCTTTTTGATACTCTGCAACTATAAATTCTTGAAGGTTTGCGGGTTTAAATGCATTGCTTGAATAAAAAATAGTGGTTATTGTTACTTGTTAATGAGTTTTTGTGCCATCATCGTCTTTTTAGCCGATTTTTACCCCCACATTTGTTGGTTCATGCTTTCGCATACAGAGAGCTTGCAAAAAGCCCGGAATTGAAATCTACAAGGACTATGTATTTCCTACATGCCGCACAGTACCATGTAAGAATGTCCATAACCCTTTTCAACTACCGTCGGAGAAAGATTCTAAGGATCGGTCTGAGAACTACTTACTCCTATTAAAACAAACATTATTCCTTTCAGTCAACCCAAAAAGCAACAACACACGGAAGCTCATACGCGAAATAACAAACCATTAAAATCCGTGAAATTCCAGACCAAAAAAGGTGCACAGAGTTGTAAACTCGTGGGGGACACAAACATACAAAATACACGCCACATTCTCACACATCCCCACAGCAGATTCGATTAAGAGCTAAACAAAACGAAAAATTTGGCGCAAAGAAGGGTTTAATGATTAGGGAGACATCCTTTTACTTTTAGCAAGTTTGGACGGGGTCCAGCGAGAGGAGGCGGTGAACTGGACTGGGACTGGAGGATGAGGAACAAAAGGGCGAGCTAGGAACAAAGTGGAATCGATCCAATTTGAGGGCACGGCGACTGTGGCGGCAAAAACTTGGCTTGAAAACATAGACGTGACATCGCATGGATCGACGCATCACGCAGACGTCGGGTCGTGTCCTGTCGGTCGACATCGGCTCACAGTGAACCAAAGTACTCTTCAAGAGGCACTTTTACCACAAACCACTCACTTCAAAAAGTTTTCAGTTTTATACACTTCCGCAAAGAAAGTCAAACACGCCGCTGACTTCAAATTTCTAATTTTAAAGCGTGCTTTCAAGTTTCCCCCATTTTCCCAAAGCAAAAAACAAAACATAAAACAAACAACAACAACAACGCGCCGACTTAGAATTAGCGGGACAATATTTCATTATTGACTATTTTTCATTCAGAAATTTTTATATTATTTATTTTTATTTTTTTTTTTTAATTACAAAAAAAAAATTTGAAGCTTTTTAATGCATTTTGAGATCTCTTATATTCATGACTTTCAAACGATATAGTTAAATAGCTTATTTCGGAAAAGACCTACGTTACCAAAATCGAGTACAAAGAAAACCAAGAAAAACAGCGTGTATATATATGCAAACGAATTTGAAAATACATAATTGTTTTTGTAAAATGACCTCCACGGTAACTAGAATTTTCGCTGACACCGATAATAGGTAATAGTCATAGACATTGCATCATTAAAACGTTTTGAGTCATCAAACGAATGATTCGGTCAAAAATGTTTCTTATAGCAAGTTCAACCAAAAATCCCGTACTTTAAATAATACATTAAATCCCTCTGCCTATAAGGAGTCAATTGATCACTCTGCCAAAATGGAATTACTATAATCATATTCTGGTTGGTCATTCCTTTTTTTTTTATTTTAAAATGATGCATATTTTCAAGGATTCATTAAATTTACGGTATACATCACTAAAAAACTTGCAGAAAGAAACAACTTTAACAGATACATTCATTCATTTGGTAGCTTTAGACGTTTTTATGATGCAATTTCCACATTTTTCGCCGTCCATGGAAAGTCCAGTTACTCCAACACACGTTTTTTCGTCCGGCAAACTTTAAAATCGAAGACTGAAGCAGTTTTTCTCATTTTTCTAATAAACTTGGTTTGGTTTCATATACGTATGAGTCCCTTCCAAATTAAGCCATTCAATGGGGCTCTTGCAAACTTTTCCTGTAAGCAAATTGTTATGTAAAAACCAGCGAAAATCACGAAAAACCACACTGAGGAAGTCTAAAATTCAGTAAAAAGCTCACATATAACTGCTTTAACGGCAAGTTAGTAATGGCGGCTCAACGCATAGGTATCATGGGAGATTCATGTCTATTATGTATTTTTCTCTACGGAAACACAGTGTTATGTCTAAATTTAGGTCGGAATCCCCCATGGCATCTGGGTCCTGCGTCTCTCCGGCATTAACCCTTTCAATATTACGCCAGAGTTATTAATTTTCGTAACTCGATCCCTCATTAACAATAAAAGCTAATCCACACTGGTAACATTTGTAAATTCGTGGCTCGTCTAGCGCCTTCAATTAACGAGATAGGCAAAATGAACACAGCTGAATACGAATATTTAACTACCCTCCAAAGAGCGAGTTATAGCTTCTTTTTTTCATAGAACCTGAACCAGAGGGCCGATCATTTACTTCATCTTTAAACCGATCGATAAGACTGTCAATGAGTGATTCTATTGGTCGAATATTGTAAAACTTGGCTGTTGCTATGGTAACCATCGTTATAGTGTCCGTTTTTTAAAGGTTACTCATGAATAGCCTTTATAAAACGAGACTCTTAACGATGGTTACCATAGCAACAGCCAAGTTTTACAATTTTCGACCAATAGCATCACTCGTAGACAGTTTTATCGATCGGTTTAACGATGAAGTAAATGATCGGCCCTCTGGTCGTTAAAGGGTGAAGCCCGCGATTCTGAGAGTGAATTTCGTGATATTTTAGTGTACTCATCGTCATTTTTACAGGTTTTCATGCAAGCATCAACTCTTCAATCCCCTTTATTAGCAAAAGTTTGCAAGAGCCCCATTATAGGTGATGATTTAAATTTGATATCTTTTGGTCTCCAAACGGGCCATTCCTCACCTACTGTGCGGCGTCGCTCGAGACACGCTGCACAAAGTGTTCGTCATTCACGTCGATGCATTTCAGTATGCAAAAGCACAGTGTGCAAAATACAAAATACAAAATGCGACGAGCGCGCACAAAACGCAAACGAACCACGCTGCGCGGTCACCACTCGAGCACACATTCTTTATCATCCAAGCATGGGTTGCAAACCGGCCGGCAAACGGAACCAGGATTGCCACATGCGCATAATCGATATTTCACCGTCGATTTCTCGAGGATTTCAAACAAATTTTTCTGCGAAACCGGGAAGAGACTTGGACTTTTTAAGGGGGATTCAGAATTTTTCATCCTTATGGAATTTTTCTTCAATGATATGATCAGGGATTTTTTGTTAAGGGGAGACTGCCAGGGTATGCTAACCCATGTAAAAGGTATCACACTTGGGTACACTTTTCTCCTCTCCTATTGCACCTAGAAAGCTGAGATTTTGCATGATTGTGTCTTAGTACCTTCTTAACAAAGTTAACTAACTCTTTTTTTTTCCTTAATTTTTTGAAAACTTTGTGAATTTTTCTAATTTGATAATAATTTTGGTCATTTTTTAGGTGATATTTTGATTTTATAAATAATAGAGTTTAAACTTTTGCATTAAAAGTTAGTTAACATAGTAGATCTTTTTAAGGTCTTCATTTAAAAAAAAAAAAATGAGCCTTCTAAGTATAATAGATCCTGAGGAAAGTGTACCGGAAGTTAAAAAAACACAATTTTGAAAAAGAAAAAAAAAAAAAAAAAAAAAAAAAAGTGGAAATCTTTCGTTACACATTATCACACATTATCTCCAAAAAAAAAAAAAAAAAAAAAATGTGGAAATTTTTCGTTTCTTCACCACATTATCTCAAATTTCTAAGCATTAAAGTAAGTAAATGACGTAATATACCAAAATGCTCGCAAGAAGGTGTAGAATAAGAAAAGACTATAAGAAAAAAAAATCCAAAAATTCGAATTTGACGGCTGTCTCCCCTTAAAAATTCTGTTGTAAAATAAGAGAATTTAAATTTTCGCCGTTTCACTTCATAATATAGGACTTTAGCGACGTTAGGGTAGTATGAACTACGGACGATCAAAACTTTTTGTGGACTGCGTGGATACTTAGACAGTATCACGTAAAACATGCAGTGGGTCAAAACCGAGTTTTTAAGACTGATGAAGCAGTTGCAAGGGTATTAATTTGTTGTTTTTTAGTGAGGAAATGAAAGTACTAGTGCGCTAAAAGTAAACATGCCTATGGTTCTTTAGTTTAAGAGATGCGATTTTGGCCCAATACATTGTTCTATATTATGTAGGAGGGTTCCGCGTTGTGACGCGACAAACCCCCACGATTTTTTGCAACTTTGGGCAGAGTGCATTTCGGTAGCGGCCCGAAAGATTTGGCACCCATGCATTTTTTCCACTTAAACTTAGGTAAAAAATCGATTCAAGCGGAGGCTGGCAGCCTCCTCGAGTTTCGATTGTTTTCCATGTATTTAAATGGGATACAAACACTGTTGCCAAATCGCACGAGCCGCCACTGGTGCATTTCCGAAACCGGAGAGCAGAGAGCTTGAGAATAAACCAAAGGCACCTTCGTTCTCGACTCATCAAGTGGGTATAAGTTCATTTTCTTTAATATTTATACACAGAAAAAATGGGGGGGGGGGGCATTTTGGTAAAGCCAACAAAACCTTTGGTAGAAAAATGACTTGGCAGGAGATTTTAGTTGAGCCAAACAAACATTTGGTTCACCCAGAAAAATCTCTTCAGTTAGGCGTACAAAACCTTTGGTTGGCTCTTCTAAAGTCTTTTTTTCTACCCAAAGGTTTTGTCAGCGCTACCAAAAAGCGTTTTTCACGTTTTTTTTTTTTTTTTTCCTATGAAATCAAACACAAAATCTCGGACCCTTGCAACTGCCACATTATGAGGATCGTGTTTAATTTTTAACAGTACGGGAGGGGATGAGGTGGGGGAAATTTTTGACTACGCTCGACTTGACAACGCTGACCCCTGACAATGATTCCAGACCCCAGTCAGGTATTAATCACGGATGTCGGGTCATTTGCTACAGGCTGCTGTGTTACAGCTCGGCGTTATAGCCGTTACTGGGTAAATGTTAACTAGAGGTGGAAGGGGGGGGGGGGGGCACCGGGCATGGCACCGAGCAGTGAGCAAGCACCAGCACCAGCACCTCAGTCCTCAACCACTACGACCGAGCACAGACAGAGCAGAGAGAGCGCTCCTTTTTGACTCCTCCGGGGCTTGATGCAAAAACAAGTCACGGGCGAACACCGATGGTCGATGGCGCCCTTATCGTTCGCGACTATCTCTCAAGTTTGTAATGACGCGATCGGGACGAGACCGCGGTTGCTAGTTCCGACCGCGACGCACGGGGCTGCTGCGGGCTCAAGAACCACGGAATCGAGCGGCGCGGCAGCGGCGGTGCGCGGCGCGGCTTCCCATTTTCGTCTGATTCAGATGTCAGTCGCCCAGGGTAACAGACCCGGGTCCCCCGCCCCCGCCCGGCACTCATCAATCACCCCACAATTGCCACTTTTACCGACAGTTCTCTGAATGCAATTACACGGAAATTTAGGAAGGGTAGTTCAGAAATTAAATCGGCGACGCCGCGTGCATGGAAAGAAAAATAGAGTGCAATTCAGAGACTGTGAGAAAAAACCTGCTGCAGTTGGACTTGGCTTAAACCCCAACTACCCTGTATGAGGATTTGTTGCGTAGCTTTATCGAATACAGCGATTGAGAGGCACTTTTCCGAGACGGCTGATGTCCTGACTTGGATAAGTGCCTCCAAATCACAATATTAAAAAGCTCCGCGACGATTTCATATCATAAGCGTCGGTAGACGCAGACGGCAAGTCAGGTAACCTCACCCTACTACCACCCTCTCTACGACCTGACAAGTCTGCGGTGCGTAAACGCTTATAATTACAGAAATTATTTCATTCCCCCAAACCGTGCCTTGATATGATCCTGTAGCGAAAAAACTACGCAACCAAACACATCAAACTTGGTCTTATTTTAACCAGCGTGTTCTGTGCTCGTGCCTTTTTTTTGTTTGAACGCAATCCGTCTAATATTTATTGAGAAATGATAAAAAAACTAAATTTCTCATTATAACAGCTATTTCAAACTACGCGGTAACTCTACTCTCATTGGCTACTGCCTTTTAGTATTTGAGATCGCCGCGAGAATCGACGCTTCATCGTCAGTCAACAACAACTGCACATCATTTCAAAACAAAACATTTCTCCCTGCTTTGACACTTTTGAAATAAACTCGTTACCAATACTGAGTGATACAAGTGATTATTGTTTCAATTACAACGGAGGCCGTGAATTACAAAATTTTATCCTCCTCAGTTCTTCTTTTTAAATAAATGTACCAAACATCTTTTCTAGTTATTTTTTTTTGTGTGCTTCTAATTTGTTGTATGCACGCGTATAGTAAAGGTTGGTTTGCTCTCACAGTTAGGTACTTTTGCATATTCATTTATTTAATAACTATTCTAGCTCTGAAGCTGAAAGTATTCGAATTTGGGCATAACCGCGGAGCTTCATTTTCCACTTCATTGCTTGCAAATGCAACACCCGAGTACCGTAATACTGTTGATCACTGGAGGGAGAGTAGTTTCTGATGTGTTTACAGCACCTTTGTGATTTTAGCACAGAATTATACAATGTATTATTCTGAGTTTTAGTATAATTATTCATAAGCAAGTAGTGACAAAAGTTCTTTGCTGTGTACTTGTAGAGTTTACAACTGATCTGTTTATTTGATGAGAACTGGTAGTGACAGTAACATTATTTTCCTGAAGTTACAGAATTGAGCTATGGCGGATCTGCCAGCGGCGGACCGACCAGCGGCGGACCGGCCAGCGGCGGACTAGCCAATGGCGGATCGGCCAGCGGCGGACTAGCCAATGGCGGATCGGCCAGCGGCGGACCGGCCAGCGGCGGACTAGCTAATGGCGGATCGGCCAGCGGCGGACCGGCCAGTGGCGGATCGGCCAGCGGCGGACCGGCCAGCGGCGGACCGGCCAGCGGCGGACCGACCAGCGGCGGACTAGCCAATGGCGGATCGGCCAGCGGCGGACCGGCCAGTGGCGGATCGGCCAGCGGCGGACCGGCCAGCGGCGGACTAGCCAATGGCGGACTAGCCAATGGCGGATCGGCCAGCGGCGGACTAGCCAATGGCGGATCGGCCAGCGGCGGACCGGCCAGCGGCGGACTAGCCAATGGCGGATCGGCCAGCGGCGGACTAGCCAATGGCGGATCGGCCAGCGGCGGACCGACCAGCGGCGGACTAGCCAATGGCGGATCGGCCAGCGGCGGACTAGCCAATGGCGGATCGGCCAGCGGCGGACCGACCAGCGGCGGACCGGCCAGCGGCGGACTAGCCAATGGCGGATCGGCCAGCGGTGGACCGGCCAGTGGCGGATCGGCCAGCGGCGGACTAGCCAATGGCGGATCGGCCAGCGGCGGACCGACCAGCGGCGGACCGGCCAGCGGCGGACTAGCCAATGGCGGATCGGCCAGCGGTGGACCGGCCAGCGGCGGACCGGACAGTGGCGGACCGGTCAGTGGCGGATCGGCCAGCGGCGGACTAGCCAATGGCGGATCGGCCAGCGGCGGACCGGCCAGCGGCGGACCGGCCAGCGGCGGACCGGCCAGCGGCGGACTAGCCAATGGCGGATCGGCCAGTGGCGGATCGTCCAGCGGCGGAACGGTCAGTGGCGGATCGGCCAGCGGCGGACCGGCCAGTGGCGGACCGACCAGCGGCGGACCGGCCAGCGGCGGACTAGCCAATGGCGGATCGGCCAGCGGCGGACTAGCCAATGGCGGATCGGCCAGCGGCGGACCGACCAGCGGCGGACTAGCCAATGGCGGATCGGCCAGCGGCGGACTAGCCAATGGCGGATCGGCCAGCGGCGGACCGACCAGCGGCGGACCGGCCAGCGGCGGACTAGCCAATGGCGGATCGGCCAGCGGTGGACCGGCCAGTGGCGGATCGGCCAGCGGCGGACTAGCCAATGGCGGATCGGCCAGCGGCGGACCGACCAGCGGCGGACCGGCCAGCGGCGGACTAGCCAATGGCGGATCGGCCAGCGGTGGACCGGCCAGCGGCGGACCGGACAGTGGCGGACCGGTCAGTGGCGGATCGGCCAGCGGCGGACTAGCCAATGGCGGATCGGCCAGCGGCGGACCGGCCAGCGGCGGACCGGCCAGCGGCGGACCGGCCAGCGGCGGACCGGCCAGCGGCGGACCGGCCAGCGGCGGACTAGCCAATGGCGGATCGGCCAGTGGCGGATCGTCCAGCGGCGGAACGGTCAGTGGCGGATCGGCCAGCGGCGGACCGGCCAGTGGCGGACCGACCAGCGGCGGACCGGCCAGCGGCGGACTAGCCAATGGCGGATCGGCCAACGGCGGATCGGCCAACGGCGGACCGGCCAGCGGCGGACCGGCCAGTGGCGGACCGGCCAGCGGCGGACCGGCCAGTGGCGGACCGGCCAGCGGCGGACCGACCAGCGGCGGACTAGCTAATGTCGGATCGGCCAGCGGCGGATCGGCCAGCAACGGACTAGCCCGTGGCGAATCGGCCAGCGGCGGACCGGCCAGAGGCGGATCGGCCAGCGAGTAGGTTAGCATATGGATCAGGGAAAAGATAGGGAAATGAGACTGTGGTCCCTATCGTAAAATAAGCACCCGAGGGTCTATGTAAAAGTTGTCAGCTGATGGATAACAACTGTTGCTTTTATTTGTGGAATGAGAAACTGGAATTCTACAAGCTAAAACCAGAGTATATCCCATCAAAAACCTTTTCAGGTGCAAGCAGACGGCATCAGGTAATTAGGTCTGTCACAAAAAGCCGTTCCAATGCATCCACTCAAAGATATGATATGATGGGAACGGCAAGTCTCCTCCAAGTGGGCATCCAGCAGGGCAACTGTTAATCATTTTTCAAAATCGACACTATCCATCTGCGGCGAATTTAGTGAAGGAAAAACTTTGAGGGATGTATTTCTTTATTTTTTATTTTCAAACGCAAAAACTTGCCGCCGGTCATCGCCTTAAAAAAAGAAAAATAATACTTGATTGATTGTTTTCTTTTTTAAGGCGATGAACGGCGGCAAGTTTTTGCGTTTGAAAATAAAAAATAAAGAAATACATCCCTCAAAGTTTTTCCTTCACTAAATTCGCCGCAGATGGATAGTGTTGATTTTGAAAAATGATTAACAGTTGCCCTGCTGGATGCCCACTTGGAGGAGACTTGCCGTTCC
The DNA here is from genome assembly GCA_011764245.1 of Trialeurodes vaporariorum. Taxonomy (NCBI): domain Eukaryota; kingdom Metazoa; phylum Arthropoda; class Insecta; order Hemiptera; family Aleyrodidae; genus Trialeurodes; species Trialeurodes vaporariorum. The sequence continues at coordinate 79,491,548 of VMOF01000002.1, forward strand.
CATCATATCATATCTTTGAGTGGATGCATTGGAACGGCTTTTTGTGACAGACCTAATTACCTGATGCCGTCTGCTTGCACCTGAAAAGGTTTTTGATGGGATCTTCATTAACAGGATAATGGGTCTGTTATTGCAAACTTTTGCTACAACGATAAACAGTGCATAATCTGATGTAAAATCGCCCGAAAAGTCCATTGGTGGCATCAGAAAGTCATGAAATGCGATAATAAACTCGCAAGAGACGTTTAATGAAATCCAAGATGGCGGTAAAATATCGAGCAGTTTGTATGCATGCACCTTTAACATCCAAGGATTGCCAACGTTGACAACCTCACAGCTTCAGAGGTTATGTGTTTGTCTTAAATTGTCTACGTCGTGATTGGTTGTGTTCGATATTGTGAGGTCGGCTATCCTTGGATGATCGTGGTGTACAAATTGCTCGATATTTCTCCGCCATCTTGGATTTCATTAAACGCCTCTTCTGAGTTTATTATTGCATTTTATGACTTTCTGATGCCACCAATGGACTTTTCACGCGATTTTACATGATACTGAACACTCAATGGCGCTGTAGCAAAAGTTTGCAACAGACCCATTGGGGTAAATGCGAAAAATGTCAAGGAAGTATTAAGTCAAGAAGGCCAACTCAAGCAGGTTTTTTTTCTCAGGCGCAATCTCTGAGTTGCACTCATTTAGAGTTAACCAGGGTTGCCGTTTTCCGGACCTTGAGAATAATTGTTCAATTCACCGATAATTCCAATAATTCTGGATGTCAAAAAGATTACACAATCCAGGTCAGCAATGTGACCATGGCCCATCATAATCCTCAAATCTGCAATCTTTTCGTCCACCGATATGAAGACTCCTTTGACTTTGAAACTGGATGGTTTTTTAATACACACCAATGATGCCGTCGCGTCGCTTGAAAATAAAATTGTATATGAGATTATTTTCAATTAGCTATTTGTCATTTGCGGTATCCTACAACCATCCATGTGTGTACATTTCTTATATTATTTTGTAATCTTTGATAAACCGAAAAGACCAGACAGCAAATGCAGCTTATATTTCACGTATTAAAAAAGAAATTCCATCATTTTGTAGTTACGATGTTCTTTACTTATGCACGGTGGTTCCGTCTATGTGGTAGTATACCGGTGCAAATAGTGTCTAGTGTAGCACGGGCTATTTGAAATTGAAGGGATTTCCTGAGTTAATGAGTGGATTTTGAACGTTTCTAATGTGCGCATCGCGTTATTTTCGCCGAATTTCACAAAAGAATCAAGGTTCTATATTGTTGTAGCAAAAGTATGCAACAGACCTATTCTCCTATGCCTTGAAATGGTTTTGAAATCGGTACGCTTGATTACAATTAAAATCCACCTGGATTACTTCATAGAAAGTAATTGCTTAGGTGATCGTAAAACAGTTTTCTAAACTTTGAACTGGGTTTGCCAGGTAAAACATAACTTATGGATCAAAAAACATAAAACTTTCGGTTATTGCGTCATCGTGCGCTGAAAAAACGAGCTTCTCACGCGTGAATAAGAATTTGACTTGTTAAACTGAACCTTACCGGTCGCAGCAATTAAGAGTGGATATCAAAATAATTTTGAAAATATATTAAAAAAAAAAAAAAAAAAAAAAAAAAAAAAAAAAAAAAAAAAAAAAAAAAAAAACCATCATCTCCTACAAATAGAGTTTCTCCAAAGGCAGACTTGAAAAATTGCGCTTTCTTTCACTTGAAATTGATTGATCAAAAACTGACCATCTGTGAGCGCACGAAAACACAGCAACAAATAATAGAATCGAGTGGATATTAAAATAATTTTAAAAATATATTAAAAAAAAAAAAAAAAAAAAAAAAAAAACATCATCTCCTACGAATAGAGTTTCTTCAAAGGCAGACTTGAAAAATTGCGCTTTCTTTCACTTGAAATTGATTGATCATAAACTGACCATCTGTGAGCGCACGAAAACACAGCAACAAATAATAGAATCGAGTGGATATTAAAATAATTTTAAAAAATATATAAAAAAAAAAAAAAAAAAAAAAAAAAAAAAAAAAAAAAAACATCATCTCCTACGAATAGAGTTTCTTCGAAGGCAGACTTGAAAAATTGCGCTTTCTTTCACTTGAAATTGATTGATCAAAAACTGACCATCTGTGAGCGCACGAAAACACAGCAACAAATAATAGAATCATACATGCATATTAGTAAGGGTATAGATTAATGTTGACCATTTTTGTATAACATTCTGCGCAGTGCACAGCCCAGCCGCCATTCGGTCCATGCAAATAAAGCAAAATTGAGTCGTATATGGGAAAAGAACGAAAGGCACTATGGTCGCTGCAACGAATACAGAGATGTTTAACTGATTTTATGAATCACCGCTTTTTCAGCGGCCCGAATGATTTGCAATTTAAATCAGATATGCTCTGCCGATAACAAGAATAATCGCTCGAGCGGATTTGATAATCTGATCCTATAACGACCAGTTTGCACAACTTGAAAAAGCTCATGTTATCTCGGACATCGCCACTGTGCAAGTATAAAGTGCTTACACGATTATGCAAGGCTGCAGTATGACGCTCGGTCTTCAGCGAGGCTCGAGTCGAAGAGATTGAAGATACGAAATCCTCGTGTGAAAAAGGTGAAGATAGAGGGATGGTGAAGGGCGGTTCGGTTGCAAAAAAGCGAGCCTTGTATTTGCTCCGAAAGCCTTCGTCACACGATAAACTGAAGACTCATAAGTAAAAGCACGAAAAAAAGCTGTAAAAGCAAAAAAAAAAAAAGCAAAAACAAAAAAAAAAACAAAACAAAAACACAAAAAAAAAAAAACAAAAAAAAAAGCAAAAGCTGTGAAAGTATAATATAAAAAAAAAAAAAAAAAAAAACAAAAAACAAAACAAAAAACAAAATATCTTTTTAAAAATGGACCAGAACTATTTTATTTTTTCGAATTACTAAAATTCCCAATAATCCTGTAACGTGACAGACCCCCAGCATACTATAAATGTAAATGGCGCTTAAAAGAATTGGCAAGAAAAGGCGTTTATTGGCCGACCTCTGAAACTTCAAGGACGATTTTCTCGGAAATGGTTTGCGAATTGAAAAAAACTTGTTAAGACCAAAAATGCATATTATTTTACGAACTTTTGAGTAATGCTAATTGGTTTTGGGTTTATTGAATCCGAAAGCATGTTTTCACTTAATTTAGTCAAAAATAGTGAGAAAAGCCCACAAAACCCCCCCTCAAATTTTTGCATACAAGCATTTTCACGGCCAAAATCGGCAAGAACGCCTAAAATTATATCAGAATACCTGTTCATTAAGAAAAATTCACGAGGAAGTTATGACAATTTTTCAATTTGTTTTTCGGAGACTTTGCAACACTGTAACTCGAAAAGACTACAATGGGTCTGTTGCAAACTTTTGTTACAACGATAAAGAGTGTTTCATCGTATGTAAAATCGCCAGAAAAGTCCATTGGTGGCATCAGAAAGTCATGAAATGCGATAATAAACTCACAAGGGACGTTTAATGAAATTCAAGATGGCGGTAAAATATTGAGCAATCTGTATGCATGCACCTTTAACATCCAAGGATTGCCAACGTTGACAACCTCACAGCTTCAGAGGTTATGTGTTTATTTACGTTTGTGATCGGGTGTGATCGATATAGTGAGGTTGGCTATCCTTGGATGTTCGTGGTGCATGCAAACATGTTGCTCAATATTTTACCGCCATCTTGGATTTCATTAAACGTCTCTCGTGAGTTTTATACTGCATTTTATGACTTTCTGGTGCCACCAATGGTCTTCTCACGCGATTTTACATGAGATTGAACACTCTGTAGCGCTGTAGCAAAAGTTTGCAACAGACCCATTTCGGACCCATGTTAAAAGGGAAAAAAGTCTTATTTTTACCTCTAAAACACGCCCTGAACATTAATGTGTATAGTTTTGTTACAGACTATAAGAAAAGAGGAGGAGAATCTAACCTGCAACTTGAAGCGTGGCATTCCTGCTCGTGGCTACTCCTGCTGCATTCCTCGCGACGCACCAATAAACGCCGCTGTCCTGCTCCTTCTTGTTGTGGGCGACTCTCAGAAAAAACAGGGATCCGGTCGGAAGTAGGACCCTTTGCTGATTTGTAGTGTGAGGCGTTTTCTTGATGAGCTCGCCGTCTTTGTACCATTCGATCGTCGGATCCGGCTTCCCTTCCGCTTTGCAGTTCAACGTCACCGGTTCGTTACGCGGTACGACCATATCGCTCGGGTGTTCAGTGATTCGCGGTGATCGAAACTGAGCTGGAAACAGACAAAGGCAAACACAAATTTAATAGTCACATTAATTTAAAAAAAAAAAAAAAAAAAAAAAAAAAAAATGAGCTGAGCTGAGGCTTGCCAGTAGCGTCATTTGGAGGGGGGAATTCCCCCCCCCCCCAAGGATTTGAAGTCCGGCTCAAAAACGGAAATGAAGTATTAAAGAGCAAAAAAAGGCTCTAAAATTATATTGATGAGGAAAAAAAAAGAAGGAAAAAAAAGTCATCAGATTTTTCCCCCCCCCCCCCCCCCCCAAGACATCTCTATGGCCCTAAAACTATATTGATGAGCACCCCCCCCCCCCAGCTGAACGCGAAATGACGCCCCAGAGGCTTGCGCAGTCTCCCCTCCTCCCACTCACTTATTCCGTGATTAGAAGGTAAGGTTGGAAGATTTTATTTATTTATTTTGGAAGATCTGCAAAGAATCTGTCTCCTGATGTGAGTGTACAGTAAAACGCGAGGATATAAGAGTCTGGTATCAAGGCGCACGCGCGAAGCTTGTGCATGTGTGCTTGTGCCGGCCGGCGCGTGGCCGCGTGGAATGGAATAAGGAGGGCCCCCTCCGGCCCCTTGGCCCCTTGGCTTCTGCCGACAACGAAACCTGGGCCGAGGTTCGAGCGAGACTCGAGACAAGACAAGGAAGTATCAAATGAGCTTTCGCATCAAGTTTCGCAAATAGAAATAAGATATTTTTATTTATTAGGCCACTTTATGCACGATGCATGATATAGTGACACGATGACATTACAGTGGTCGGTGGTTGGTGAGGTCGGTGGCACCGTTGAAACATCTTCGTTGCCAGATGCGACAAAGAAAAACAACATAATTTTACACACGTGCCGTAGATGAAAGTAGCATACTGCAGTTTCGTGCGAGTTATTCAAAATGGGCGCGCAGCGGTGACCTCTAGAGCTGACGAAAGGATTTTGCACGTTTTCAAAGCTTGCATCGTTATTTTCGCGGAATGAAAAGTTAAAATCAAAGTGCCATACGATACTGTGTCAAAAGTGGAATCCAACGTGCACGTTCAAATACCGTGTTTGATCAAACTGTGTAGAGCTGCCAACTCAAACAATGGGTCTGTTGCATACTTTTTCTACAACAATATAGAACCTTGATTCTTATGTAAAATTCGGCGAAAATGACGCGATGGACATCACTGACATCACTGACAGGAAATCACTTCGATTTCAAACAGCCCGCGCTACACTAGACACTGTTTGCACCGGTATACTACTACATAGACGGAACCACCGTGCATAAGTAAAGAACATCGTAACTACAAAATGATGGACTTTCTTTTTTAATACGTAAAATAGAAGCTGCATTTGATGTCTGATCTTTTCTGATTATCAAAGATTACAAAATAATATAAGAAATGTACGCATCTAAACGAAACATTCCAATGTTTGTAAGTTCTGTTCATGTTACATAAAAGAGATGGTTCCATCTAGTTATAAGTCGGTGATATAGTGTCTAGTGTAGCGCCGGTTGTTTGAAATGGAGGGTATTTTCTGAGTTAATGAGTGGATTTTGAAAGTTTTTAATGTGCGCATCGTTATTTTCGCCGAATTTTACGTCAGAAACAATGAGTTATATGGATGTGGCAAAAGTACGCAACAGACCCATTCCAAACTTCGAACAGAAACTTAACTAAAGTCGTCATTTGACGACTAATGGCAACGGGTCTGATGATCGGTGACCTTGTTTGAAGCATAAAACAGCTCGAACAGACGAACACTGATGCAGGATTAACATGCGACGGTTGGCAACTGACGTTCAGTCGTGAAATTCGACTAATCGATTGCTATATTTGATCAAACTGTTTGAGAAAGTATAGAAGCCTTATGCAACACCCAACGGACCGCAATTGTATTCGATTTGGTACATAGAGTTTGCCCCCCGTAAGTCTAATGGAGCCTTTGTGTTTTTTATGTCGCTAGGTCAAATTTTTTATTCTTTCCCTTCCAAATAGAAGTACCCTTCTTTCGTCATTTCTTATAATTCCCTTCAATGCCTGCGTTTTTCGATTCTAAACTAGAGGGAGAAACGAGGTATTTGTTCAAGGACCTCTCCCCTCTCCCATCTGTCCGCCCAATTGCAGTGGCGACATTTGTGGGGGGGGGGAGCAATTGCCCCCCCAAGGATTTGAAGTCGGGCTCAAAAACGGAAACGAAGTATATTAATGAGCAAAAAAAAGGCTCTAAAATTATATTGATGAGCAAAAAAAAAAAAAAAAGTCATCAGATTTTTGCCCCCCCCCCAAGCTGAACGCGAAATGACGCCCCTGCCCAATTGGTGCTCACTCGAGACTCGAGCAAGTTCTGCTTTGACCGAGGAAATATTACATTGTGTCCCCCTTGTGGAATTCGAGCAATCCGACAGCATCGTTGAGTATGAGGATCATTCCTTTACTCAAGTTGGTTGTTGCTCAGATGATGAAACCAGAGTAAAGTCACTGAAGAGTGAACGGGAATCGAACCGTGTAAGCTTCAGATGACTCTTTAGGCCCATAATTGTGATATTTTAGTATCCAGTAGTGTTCCTCCTACCTCTATACAGGGTGATTATAAACCCTCCGTCAACAATGTCAGGAACGTATTACGTGGGGGGGGGAAATAATACTTATTTATTTAAGAATGGACCCTTGCCGACAAAATATCCTTCAAATATATTATTATTGGTTAATTTTTTTTTTAAATTGAGTTAGAAACTCAACGACCACAGCAATGCTAAAAAGTTGATGTATAAATTGATATGTGCAGAGACGGATTTAAGAAGCTGTCTTTCCCTGTAACTTCCTTTTCAAATTTTACTTGCGATTAAGCAGCAGTGAAAAGTACGAAGCAATAAAACTTCAAAGGGATTAATTTTTTCATTTTTTATGTGGACTTACAGATTCTGATATTCTAATTTTGACATTCTCCTTTAAAAAAGTGATCAAATGACACAGGTCATTCATCAATGCATCTATGACGGACATGCATTTGTTCGACGCAACTCCAGGAAAATCAAAAAGGTAGTAATCAAAGTGGTAGTTGTGTGGCAGTAATACTACCATACGTTATAATCGAGGCTACGCCAATCACGTTACGCAGGAAAGTCTCAATTTGTACACCGGATTGAATGGCCCGTGTATTATGAGATCATGTTTAAAAATAGAGTTCGTTGCATAGAATTGTAGGCGGAGCTCGCCGAAAATCTTCGGCGAAATTTCAATTTTCATTCCTTCAGATCAAAACAAAAATTGCTTGCGACTTTGACCTTTTGATTTTAGATCGCTCTTCAATGAGAGAAGCCTATAGCATTATGATTGATATTTACAAAGTAATTTGAGTAATAACGTCGGTAAAATCGCAAAGATTATCGGTTGGGGTCTTCATGCACTTCTGAAACGACTTAAAGCGAATCATCACTTTTACTTTTGTTTTCTAATACTAATTTACAACAGGATGCTACGATCTTTTCGAGTCCAGAGAAATGGTTAAAACTCGGTAAAATACCATTTTCATCAAACTGTCATCAAATGGGTGTCTGTGGTTCAAAAGCGGTGCATGTATGGACCAGTAGACCCGCGTTCCTAAAGGAATAAATAAAAACAAAAAAAAAACAAAACAAACCAGACCTCCTTTTATCAATAGAAGCTGCTTCAGAAGTGTTTTACAGGGGTTTAGGATCACTCTGTATAATATTCTGTTCCACTTGGCACGGTTTAAAACAGAAGATCATCAAGCTTGCCCCCAGACTAAACGCCTCATTGTCATGGATACATACGTCGATGATCCCGCGGCCGACTGTAGCAAGAAAGTTTCTTTTCACAGACATTTTTCTTGAAGAGATGAGTCCAGGGACCAAATAATGTTTGGTCCCGAGCGTAACTTACGCACGGTCACGTGACGTGCGGTAGGCTCTCCGCCACTCTGCGGTCAAAATCGCACGCATTCACCTTGCGCGCACAGCCATGACCACACATATTTGGGTATCAGAAAGTTTAGCGAAACAGACCTGATCATCAAGCTACGCGATATGAAAAATTAAATCATTTCGGCCAGTTCTAGAGAAAAAGAAAAACAACCCGTAAAACAACGGAAATGCTCTATCTGAAAAACCGCCATTGAGATAGAATAAAGACTTTCGTTTGAAAAGCGTGCCTTTGGTTCCAGAGGCTCTTTTTTCGGAAACAGCCTCAATCATTCTTTGCAGTAGCACCATTTGAGGATTTTCAATCCTTACGTTACTTAGGGCGGGTATAGACTCTAGAGTCACCCCACTCACCCTAAGTGCTGAGATTCGTTGGTTCAGTGGCGTCGTGTGCGCCATCTGGCAACAATGCAACTGCTCTATTTAAACTCATTGAATAAATCGAATTTTCCTTGTGCACTGTGCGACTGCTGAATTCGATATTTTACATGAAATTAAATGGATAGAATACATTGTTGCCAAATTGCACGCGACGCCACTGCGTTGGTTTACGTCTCGCGGTACATATTTTGAAGTTAGTTTGGGGTGTCACCATTTTTAAAGGTTCTGATGCGGTCCATTTAGTGGTGGCCGATGCTTGTTGAGTTATTTGGGGCGGACTTTGGGTCGAGAACCGTCTGTACCGAACATTTATTGGTCCATGGGACCATACAGGGTGTTTCTAAAACTTAACTCATCCTTTCTACCACGTATTTTTGAGGTCAAAATAAGACTTTTTTTCCCTATAAACATGTGTCCGAAAATGCCCCCCTTTTGAGCTACAGCCCCCAAAGTTTTAATAAATTATTGGTTTTTTTGGGATATCGACCAGATTTATGAACCGAATGTCATGAAAATTGGTGTCCCGAGGTACTTATACGTGTAGAATCCATTAAAGACCTCGAGAAATTCAGAAATGAGGTCTGACTGTACTTTTCAGGCAATCTTATACCTTCAACGACACAAATTTTATGTTGTGGAATGGAAATTTGAAAAATAAATAATGAAATCAGATGGAAATAACTCTTAGAAAGATATTTGGTCCTCTTTGTTTTCGTCGATACGACGCGTATTAAGCGAGATAATCGCTGCACCAGGTGAAAAAGTCAGCGCTTTTATCACGAGGAGCGGCAGGAAGTATGCAACCCGCCACTCCGCTGCTTCTTCGGGCCGCCCGCTACAGTAAAAGCGCTGACTTTTTCACCTTGTGCAGCGATTATCTCGCTTAATACGCGTCGTATCGACGAAAACAAAGAGGACCAAATATCTTTCTAAGAGTTATTTCCATCTGATTTCATTATTTATTTTTCAAATTTCCATTCCGTAACATAAAATTTGTGTCGTTGAAGGTATAAGATTGCCTGAAAAGTACAGTCAGACCTCATTTCTGAATTTCTCGAGGTCATTAATGGATTCTACACGTAAAAGTACCTCGGGACACCAATTTTCATGACATTCGGTTCATAAATCTGGTCGATATTCCAAAAAAACCAATAATTTTTTAAAGCTTTGGGGGGCTGTAGCTCAAAAGGGGGGCATTTTCGGACACATGTTTATAGGAAAAAAAAGTCTTATTTTGACCTCAAAAATACGTGGTAGAAAGGATGGCATACGTTTTAGAAACACCCTGTATAATGGTGCATCCTCACAACGCGGCGCGTGGCGGTCTCGCACAGATGATCAGTGAGAACTTGCGGAGAGTTAAAACCCCTCGAAACTATGGACTTAAGTACGCATCAACCAGCTTCTTTCGGGGGACCGTCAAGCCGCAACATTATTTGGTGCCTGGCCAGCAAATGCAACATACCCAGCACGTGTGTTGAGTGCGGTATACTGCCCATCGCGTATCGCACACCCTGGCCAGAATATGCAACACGCAACACACTCAATGCGTGAGTTGATAAATGGTATACTATGTGTGTATGCTGTATCGCATACCCTGGCCAGAATATGCAACCTACTACACATACCAGCGCGGATATGGAGTGATATACAAATATTGTGCATTGCGAATTGCATACACCCTAGCCAGATTTCTTCATCCGCGCTAGTAAATCTCTGGATATAGTTGAAGGTGTAGTGCTGATTGTGAGTCAGTAAGTTTTGTTTATTTTCAGCCATGAGACTACGTATAATGATACGGGTTTCTTCTAGGGCCTGCGGCTGTATTCCAAAACCCATGTCCCACTGCCTTCTCTCAAAGAAGAATGATCAACATTCAATATTATATCAGAAATCACTGTCAGAAAAGTTGTCAAATTCTTCGATCAGCGAGCCTCAGCCCTGTAGGTCGAGTTTGGTTCTATACTCGTTCGGGAACTTATCTTAAAATCAATAACGTAAATGGAACCAGAGCATTTAGTGCAGGGATGGTCTGATAAGAGGGACCAAATTGTAGGACTAAGAATTATTCAAGCGAAAATAACAAAAACGGACTTGATTAATGACTGTACTTCGATTGGGCAAACTTACATTTTATCCAATTAAATCTATAAACAATATCGAAAGTCTTCGTTGAACAGTAAACACTCAAATAGTTGAACTTTTATACGGGTTTAATCGGACACGGTGGAAAGACTGGAAAGTCGCCAAATGAATTGTATATTCTTTGCTATTGACTTATAAAATGACTGTAAATAAGAAGTAAAAGAAAGATGACGGATAAAAATTATAAAGACAGAAAAAAATGTAGTTACACTGAACAAACAAAAATGTTCCTTCTACATGGTATTTTCCCTTCACTGGAATCTTTTGTGGAAGGGGGGAGGGGTGCAAAAAACTCGCAAAAAGCATTTAAGTTACCGGCTAGAACCGTTGTATTGTCATATTTTATAAGCGCGATAATTTTCGGGCTCAACGAAAACAGACTATTCATAAGTCACGGATTAACAAACTATTTGCCGAGTACCTGGCAAAGAACTTCGTAATCTAAACCACCCACCGAAGTCTTCGAGGGCTTAGGCTACATTACGCCAACGATTACGGGCTAAATGACCATAATTCTGTTGTCAGTGGCCATAATATTTTTTCCAAATTCAATCCGCGATCGGTATAAAAATGTTCGTATAATCAGAACGGTTTGTGAAGGTATGTTATACATGATAATATGATGCTTTGTTGTGCGGTTGTTATTTTTTTTTTTTTTTTTCTTTATTATTATTTAAATTTAAATTCACGAATACACTTTTGCAACCGCATTATTGATAGGTCGTATTTCTGTAATCTTATGGACACTCATTGCTCGCAACACAATAAACAGCCGTAACAGTTGAACGACCTATTGATGGTACGATAATTTGTCGGGACATATTTAAGGCTGATTGCTGAGCCAGTTGCGAGTCAGCTTCAATGCATGGATCGGCGAATGTTGTTCCGTGTGTACAAATAACGTTCACCTCACATGGTTGCCAGATTTGTAGAAGAAAAAAGTCCGTCACTTTTACACTGAAACAAGAAGATTCTTTGACAAGATAAAATTTATTTTAATTCAAACTTACTTTATACAGTAAAATGCTCGAAAAGTTTACAAAGTTACAAAAAGTAGACGTTATCGAATCTTTTATAGGTGTTAAAAATACAACAGACTTCTGGGAGAAACAAAGAAAAATTACTTCCACAGAGTATCTCTTAATGTAACCTGTCTAACCATGACGCTCATTCAATCAGTCCAAAAAGTTTATTAAAAGTGATTAACCATCTATCCGCAATGGGTCTGTTGCATACTTTTGCTGCGACAATATAGAACCTTGAATCTTATGTAAAATTCGGCAAAAATAACGATGCGCACATTAAAAAAGTTCAAAATCCACTCATTTACTCAGGAAATCACTTCAATTTCAAACAGCCCGCGCTACACTAGACACTATTTGCACCGGTAAATTACTACACAGATGGAACCACCGTGCATAAAGTGAACAACATAGTAACTACAAAATGATGGAATTCCTTTCTAAATACAGAAACTATTGGCTGCATTTGCTGTCTGGTCTTTTCGGTTTATCAAAGATTACAAAATACTATAAGAAATGTACGGATCTAAACGAAAAATTCCAATGTTTGTAAGTTCTGTTCATGTTTACATAAACGAGATGGTTCCATCTATGTAGTTATAAGTCGGTGATATAGTGTCTAGCGTAGCGCGGGTTGTTTGAAATGGAAGGTATTTTCTGAGTTAATGAGTGGATTTTGAAAGTTTTTAATGTGCGCATCGTTATTTTCGCCGAATTATACGTTAGAAACAATGAGTTATATTGATGTAGCAAAAGTACGCAGCAGACCCATTTTGCTCGATAGAGGCTAAAATTTGAATTGCATTTCATCTTTGGAAAAAAAAACGAGCATTAATTCATGATGGATACGTATTTATAAAATTTGTGTGCGATAAATTATCTTGTTTTTCATCCTTAAAATATCGAAAAAAAATACAAAGCGCCATTTCATGAAAACCCAAAGCTCTCAAATTCATTTCCTTTCAGCTCTGCTAAGCAATATGAGACAGGGCTGCCGTTTTGCGTATAATCAATGCTATTTTTCAATTCACCGATGATTCCACCGGTTGAGAAAAGATTACACAGTTCAGTTCAGTGTATGACTGTAATGCACGAAAATACTCTGATCTGTAATCTTTTCTTAATCGGTGGAAACTCCGTTAATTAATTAAAATATTCGCAAGTTTTTTAGAGTCATCGACGACTCCACCGGTTGAGAAAAGATTACAGATGCGAGTATTTTAGTTTATTACAGTCATACACAAAACTGAACTGTGTAATCTTTTCTCAACCGGTGGAATCATCGGTGAATTGAAAAATAGCATTAATTATACGCAAAACGGCAGCCCTGATATGAGAAATAACATTAAATAAATTCCAAAGTTCATCGGCTATGCCCTGCCTCTTAATGGGATTGGTGCCAGTGATACATGTATTAGTGCTGCAGTTAGCTAATCAAAGTAAATGGTGCAAGCTGACCAAAGATTACTACTTTTTTATGAACTTCAACTACCTAAAAAAAAAAAATAAACGAGCCTTACCAGTAAAATTAAGTTTACATGAATAATTTCTGGTTTACATCCTCGCAAATTGGGTTCAATGCTTAATTGCTTATTTAGACATTTATATGCAAATATGTTTCGAACCAAGTTTAATTATTGTTTCTTAATTGGGTAACAGGCACCGAACAACTTTTTTCATGGTGTAATGTCTGAATTATACGAGTGATCTTCAGATCTGCAAGCTGATTATGAGCGATCTTGTCGAAATGCTTATTGAGCAGTGGCGGCTCGTGCGATTTGGCAACCATGCAAGTTTTACATTTAAACTTAGGTAAAAGAATCGATTCTTGCGGAGGCTGACAGCCTCCGGGAGAATCGATTATTTTGCATTGATTAAATGGGAGGAGTACACTGTTGCCAAATTTCACGAGCCGCCACTGTTATTGAGTCGATGATCGAGTGCGTGTTATCTTATGGGTGGTGGCTGGTGCCATTCCGAAAGGTTTTATTCCAATAGAAAACATCCCATCTCTGCGGAAATTCGCCGATGACTCCGGCGAGCTATCGAAGAATCTCCGCAGAGATGGGAGGGTTTCTATCGGAATAGCACCACCCATAAGATAACACGCACTCACGGAAAAAAAACTACGGTGAAAATAACCATACGGATACCTGATTTTGGCACCTGCTAGATGTTATGGTAATTTTAACCAGAAGTATACTATGTTTTGACTAAGTACTAGGTAATGTTACCTGATTACATGTCGAATTTACTCAAAGTATCGGTAAATGTACCATACTTCTGGTCAAGTTTACCATAACATCTAGCAGGTGCCAAAATCAGGTATCCGTATGGTTATTTTTACTAATCTTTTTTTTCCGCGCTGGATCATCGACTCGATAGCATTACGATACGACCGTTCATAGTCAGTCTGCAGTCTGCGAGATCAGATCACTGTCTGTGGTACGTGGTTAGCAATGGAGCTTTCAAATTTACGCAACAAAATGGGACTTTAAAAAATTACAATCGCACGGCCTCACTGATTCTGCTCAAATCAGGACTTCATTTCATGTACCCGAGTTTACGGTCGGCTTTTACGAACGAATTCACCGGTCAAATCAAAACCATCTTAATTTCGAACATTAAACTCGTTTGGTGGTGACGTCGTACGGAGATCAACAGTTAGCCACCGATGCCGATGACCTCATCTGGCTTCATCAGTCGCCACAGCACTGTCACACTGTCGTTTTAAACTTTCCCTCTTACCCTCACGTGACACCTTCATGTATTGTTGTGTGTTGCTAGTGTCACATTTCGTAAGTAAAAACTTGCGTAACGACATCGTTTTCCCAAAATCGCAGTATACAATAACTCGAGAAGATTATTTTCACCGAAAAATTGCAGCTCACACGTCTCCCAGCAAGATTTAAACTTTCCGAAATTGACGAGACATACTTCTCTACTTAAAAGCCACACGACTCACACGAGACTTATGAGAGTGAGAGAGTGAGAGAGACTGTACTTTCAATGATAGGAACCAGAAACGATAGCTCGATGTACTATAACTTGAAGGCTATACGGCAACAAAGAAAAATAGGGACCCACGTCGAAGCTTGTGGCAGGTGTACCGTTTCCCAGATTTGGTCGGTACTCATCGGAACAACAGTCAACAGTCGTTTACTGCTGAATGATAGCCATAGGCCATAAGTTTTTCCACGGTTTAAACCGTCGTTATATATTGACATAATAGCGGTTTCTAATTAATTGAGTATTTCACAATTATACATCTTAATTAAGTGAAATTTTGACTCGCTGGAGCAAATTTTTAGGGAGGTTTTTATTAGAGCAATGGGTCTGTTGCAAACTTTTGCTACGGCGATATAGAGTGTTAAATCTAAGTAAAATCACGCGAAAAGTCTATTGGTGGTATCAGAAAGTCATAAAATGCAGTATCAAACTCACAAGAGGCGTTTAACTGAAACCCAAGATGGCGGTAAATTATCGATCAACCTGTGTGCGCGCACCGTGAACATACATGATGGCCAACGTACGTTGTGATTGGTTGTGAGGTTGGCCATCTTGGATGTTCATGGTGCTTGCAAACAGGTTGCTCGATATTTTACCGCCATCTTGGATTTCAGTTGAATACCTCTTGTGAGTTTGTTATTGCATTTTTTACTTTCTGTTGCCACCAATGAACTTTTTACGTGATTTTACATGAGATTGATCACTCTATAGCGCTGTAGCAAAAATTTGCAACAGACCCATTGTTCATCATTCAACAGTAGGCGACTGTCGGATCTTGCTTTGTTGAGACTCCAAACAAAAATGAATCCATTTGACTACAGCCCAATTCTCATAACACGTGAAGTATACAAGCATGAGCTTGGTTTCTACACTTGCTTCTAATACTACACGAGTCTACACCCTGACGGTACTTTCCCTTCAAAGTTTTGAAGGCGAATTTTCTTTGACGATGATATGGCAATCCTGATGGCGCATTGCCGCCGTTTACATCGGTAACCACGCGCCTCGCGCATGCGCATTGCGCATGGGTCGCCCAACGGATGCTACCCTCGCGTGGGTCAGACACTCCGCGCTCGCATACTATACGGTACATAAACTGACGGAGTAAAGCGCTATTTGATTGCGTCTCATTGGATTACGCTCATAAACTAGGAGCTTAGAGCCGCGTGTTTAATGGACCCGCTCTCGTGCGCGCAACTTAAATAAACCGGTCCCCATACTTGGACCCTGTTGCCGCACATAAAGAAGATACGTACTTACTTACGAGTAAGTACCTAACTATACTTCATCTAATTGTTATTAACTCGATCGAACATCCAAAATCGATAAATTGGAAGAATCAAGTAAGACAAACTCATTAAACAGTTGAGACAATAGGTCTGTTCCAAACTTTTGCTACAACGATTAAGAGAGTATGATCTAATGTAAAATTGCCTGAAAAGTCCATTGGTGGCATCAGAAAGTCATGAAATGCGATAATAAACTCACAAGAGGCGCATTTAATGAAATCCAAGTTGGCGGATGAATACCGAGCAACCTGCACGGAAAAAAAAGATTAGTGAAATTAACCATACGATAGCTGATTTTGGCACCTGCTAGATGTTATGGTAAACTTGACCAGAAGTATGGTACATTTACCGATACTTTGAGTGAATTCGACATGCAATCAGGTAACATCACCTAGTACCTAGTCAAAACATAGTATACTTTTGGTTAACATTGCCATAACATCTAGCCGGTGCCAAAATCAGCTATCGTATGGTTAATTTCACCGTAGTTTTTTTCCGTGTGTATGCATGCACCGTGAACATCAAAGGATGACCAACTTTGACAACCTCATTGGAGGTAGAGGTTATGTGTTTGTTTACGTTGTGATTGGTTGTGATCGATATTGTGAGGTTGGCAATCCTTGGATTTTCCAGGTGCATGAATACAAATTGCTCGATATTTATCCGCCATCTTGGATTTCATTTAACACCTCTTGTGAGTTTATTATTGCATTTTATGACTTTCTGATGCCACCAATGGACTTTTCAAGCGATTTTACATTAGATTAAACACTCCTCATCGTTGTAGCAAAAGTTTGCAACAGACCCATTATCAGAAGGGCCTGGAAAACTATAGGTGTGCTATTCCGAAGAAACAGTGGCGTAGCCCGGAATTTTTCTAGGGGGGGCCGGAAATTGTCAGTGTGGGGGAGGGGTCCAAATATACTAATTTGGTCAAATTTGTCTGAAAACGCAAAAATAAATTACCTTCCTTTAGGACAAATTTTGGTGTCAAGGGGGGAGGGGGTCCAGACCCCCTGGACCCCCCCCCCCTTGGCTACGCCACTGCGAAGACATCTTTTAAGTTGATTGCACGGCTAATTTATTCGAAAGCACGGCTAAAGTTTTTTGAGTCTTTCCTCCCGCAAATAGCTTACGGCCGCAGAGCTGGTGATGATTGATACTCGGAATGGGTTCTGCTATATAATCGCCATTGAAATATCGTTGAGAGCATCAAAAGGTTCCGAAATAATTGACTCACAAACTCAATGAATTTCAAGATGGCTGTCGTACAGCTAGCCACAATATGGGAGTATCATCTAATCCCAGCATTCTCTATATGTTAAAAAAAAAAGGTTCATCAAAGAGTTTTTAAACACAGTCCATGAATGAGAAAAACCGATATTTTTCCGAAAAACAGTTTGACACTTGACCTAGATGATGAGTTTGACTACGTGACTTTCTTTCGAACAGGACTGTTGTTTAGGAATTATTTACTTCACTGATGATTCCACCGGTTGACAAAAAGGTTATGCGCAGTCAGTTCAGTAGATTGACTGCATCGCACAAGAATACTCAGGTTGGAAAACTTTTTTTTCAAACGATGAATATCAAAATTTCATCAAATTTACAATCAACGGTGCTTCCATCGGTGGCCGATAATGTTACAGACGCCAGATCAAAATATTTTCGTGGTTTATAGTCACATTGCTGCGGTGACGGATCTAGCCCTCGCGAACGGGGGGGGGAGGCGATTTTGGGATTTTCGCCCGTAAATGACCCCCTTTTTTTGCTTTCACTCTTGTTTTTCCTCTTCTTCTCTCCAATTTTCCCACTTTTTGAGCCGAACGTGGGGGGGGGGGGGCATCGCCCCATTCTCTTCCCCCCCGGCATCCGCCAATGCATTGCTGATCTGTTTTGGCTCATATAATTTTTTTGTCAACCGGTGCAATCATCGGTGAACTAAAAACTTTCCACCGCTAAACGGAAGCCCTGCTTTTGAACGTTGGAGTGATATTCAGGTTCGTAGTGGCAAAGCAGTGTGGCAACGTTGCATTTTACATCCGCATTTAAACTCAAGAAAAATATCAAAATCTTCTACGCACAGTGCATTGAACACCCTCGAATTCGACCTTTCGCATGGGTTCAATCGCATAAAATGTAACGTTGACAGGATCGACGCTATAAACGCAGATTGCATTCGACTGTTCTTAATTGTATCTAGATGTTTTAATTCCCCACCAATTGCTTATGAATGACTCGTTAGTCAGTACTCTAAACTGATTTCCATTGGAAGCTTCGTATCTTTCATTTCCAATGAAACTGACGGTTTCGTCTGTATTAGCACGCAGGGTCGCAGAATCATGTATCAGCATGTAAATTGTAAACCCCTTGAGCGAAAATAGCGGATAGCATAAATATGGAGTTGGATAGAAATGGTAGAGTTTGAAAGTTACGCCAAAGAAAATATTGGCAAAGAAAAGTGAAAGAGGATTAAAGATAGAGCCGATTGAGATAAGACGGCAGTGCGGTAGGAATAGGATTGTGCGAATGGAGGGGAATAGGCATGGGCGCCCGCAGAAAAATTTCCAAGGGGGGGCAAAATTTTTGAACCACAACGGAAGGTCTAGGGGGACCCCCCCCCCCCCCGTGTAAAAAGGGAAAACTTTTTTTTCACTCAAATAGTGTACAATTATTAACCCATTTTAGGTGTATCAAATAATAATAACAATTTTGACGTGTTTGATATAATGGATAAAGGGACGACAGATGATAACGATAGTAAAAAAAATATATAATTTATTATTCCTTGCAAAAAATTAGTTATAATTACAATATAAACTAGAAATGAAGTCTCTCAACTATTACTCCTTTGATTAACTGTCATTTTAATTTCATTTTCTTTTTTCCTTTCATTTTTCATCGTGAAATTTTGACTTTTTTGAATTCCAGGGGGGGGGGCGGCAAGTGCCCCCTCTTGCCCCCCCCCCCTTCCGGACGCTCATGGGAATAGGTAAAACTGAAAACATATACTGGTGTATACTGAAGGATTGTGCAAATTGAATCTATGATTTCAGCGGTTTGATTGCACGCATTATCAATCTCTTCGTAGCAAATAATGAAAAAAATTGCTCTCCAGTACTGTCGGCTGGTCCAAAGCAAAACCGCGATCGTTGGACAAACTCGATACTTCTATATTTTGCTCTGAACGACAGCAGGACTGCTGGTATCGTTTAACTATCGATAATCATGATATAGGCATGGAGCGAAAGGATGTGCGTGTTTCTGGAAAAAACACTGCAAAATAAACAGTGTTACTAAAAGTAAAATGCACGAAAAAATATTTAGAGCTTCCCGATTCTTAGAAACGTAAATTCAAAACGGGTTAAGTGTAATATTTCGTAATTTCTGGTTTGTTATTGACTTGTTTATTATTATTAATAACTGGCAATGGGTCTGTTGCAAACTTTTGCTACAGCGCTATAGAGTGTGCAAACTAACGTAAAATCGCCTGAAAAGTCCAATGATGGCATCAGAAAGCAATGAAATGCAACAATAAATTCACAAAATGCGTTTAATGAAATCCAAGATGGCGGCAAAATATCGAGCGATCTGTATGCATGCACCACGAACATTCAGTAATAGCCAACCTCACAATATCCATCACAACCAATCACAACGTAAATAAACACATAACCTCTACCTGCAGTGAGGTTGTCAAAGTTGGCAATCCTTGGATGATCACGGTGCATACATTCCAGATTCCTCGATATTTTGCCGCCATCTTGGATTTCGATAAACGCATCTTGTGAGTTTAATATTGTATTTATTGACTTTATGATGCCACCAATGGACTTTTCAGGCGATTTTACATTGGAGTAAACACTTTTTATCGCTGTAGCAAAAGTTTGCAACAGACCCATTACATTATTATTATTATTATTTTTAAATTGTCCTTTACAGTCATTAGTCAAAAAAGGGGGAAAAAAAAGAAAGTGGAACAGTAAAATCTTAGCGGCAGAGCATGATGTGTATTTCCGATGACACTGTGTGGCGAGACAGAGTCATCTTCACACCCAATCAGTAGCGTACGCAGGAATCTGTCTTTCTCTCTCTTGCCCCATTAGAGCACGTGTGTTAGAAAAGGACAAGAACAGGGGCTAAACCGTGACTTCAGCCCCTATTTCTTTCCTTTTCCAGCACATACATTCAAACGGGAGAAGAGAAAGAGAGACATATTCCTGCGTACGCTACTGCACCCAATACCCATTGAGTCAGCAAAACCAGTGCTCATGCCAGTTGTCATTGTAATTCAGAAAGTGACGCGAGTCGCGAGTGTTAAACCATTCGTGCAATCCTACCGTTGCGTTGCCCGTTGCCCTAAAATGACTATACAGTGGTTATGTGGCTCAACCCGTATACTTTCCTTGACAAGGGGAAAGGGTGGGGAGGATGTTAAGCTCCGAAAATTTCCCAACTCAACCTCTAGGGCTTGGAGTTAGGGTAAAACTCACCCGTTCATTTTTATTTATTAATTTATTTATTTATCAATTTTCAGTGATCTAGAGGCGGGAACACGAGGAGCAGGGGTGCAAAATGTTCCAAAACTTCGGAAGTTTCACGCAATCCATGACTTATTTCCTCACAAAAATTTGAAAGTGATGACTTTTTTGTGCTTATTTTAACATTTCACCACCGTATGTTCGCAAAATGACCGATATTTTCCCCATTTTTTTACACTATTTTCCTGGGAAATCCTTCTTGTCATTATATATAAAAAAAAAAAAAAAAAAAAAAAAAAAAAATATATTGGGATAAATTTTGGGATAAATTTCATCACTTTCCCAGAAATTTCCTCACTTTCACGCGATCCACGGATCGCTAGATCGGGCACATTTTGCACCCCTGACGAGGAGTTTCCCCTCTCTCCCTCCTCCGGATTGCGCTACTACCATAAACTTAGAAAATACACGATTCGGTCGTGGTGCGACAGTAGCTTTATCGTCGATCGCCACAAAATGCGCGTGGGGGAAAAAAAATCGTTTCTCAATAAAGTCAAGCGCATCCCTTAAAAGTACACACTACACATACTCTATGGGCGCGGTCTGGTGCAAAATCTCACCGACTGGACTCTCCATTTTAGCGATTCGATCGAGTCCGAGCCCTGAGCTTTGTCGCGAATTGTCTGCTTCGACACATCAGCTGGTGTTTACATGCCACCGTTGCCAGATGCCGGATGCCAGTGACGCAGTGGCGGCTCGTGCAATGTGGCAACAATGTAATCCCTCCATTTGAACCTATGTTAAACAATCGATCTTCAGGAGGTGCAATGCACCCCCCAAGTTATCGATACTTTTGCATAGGTTTAAATGGCAAAAAAGCATAGTTGCCAAATTGCACGAGCCGCCACTGCAGTGACGAAGCGTGCTATCTGGAAATGTAGGATTTTCTCCATGTTAACGTGTACAAAAGGTTATAACGATCACCGGATTTTTTTAGTTCGATATTTTTCATGGTTTTAAATGGTCCAAATGAAACGTTGCCAGATTGCACACTCCGCCATTCCCGGATTCAGATACCGCAAGGAAAATATGCCGTTACAGAGGTGAGGGGGGGGGGAGCTCACCGATAATCTTTGGAATCCCCCTCATTATTTCTCATAAAAACACGACGATGTAAATGAAAGTGCGTTACAGAGCTACGAATTTTCATCAGAAAGCAGGGCTGCCGTTTTGCGTATAATCAATGCCATTTTTTTATACACCGATGATTCCACCGGTTGAGAAAAGATTACACAGTTCAGTTCAGTGTATGAATGTAATGCACGAAAATACTCTGATCTGTAATCTTTCCTTAATCGGTGGAAACTCCGTTGATTAATTAAAATATCCGCAAGTTTTTCAAAGTCATCGACGACTCCACCGGTTGAGAAAAGATTACAGATACGAGTATTTTCGTGCAATACAGTAATACACTGAACTGAACTGTGTAATCTTTTCTCAACCGGTGGAATCATCGGTGAACTGAAAAATAGCATTGATTATACGCAAAACGGCAGCCCTGTCAGAAAGTGATTTAAAGCCAAACAACTCTACGATTGAACTGATTGGAGCAAGTTTTGTATTGTTCGGAAGAAAATCGCTATTCAACAGTTGCCAAAGATTATTGTCGGTGATGAACTTTGCCTTCACTAATGAAACTAGCTGAAGCACAGTTGCTAACGGAACGTATAAGTTAAAGAGCAGTTGAGAATGTATTTTGAAGGAGATAAGTGGGAAAATCTTGCCTAGAGAACGTGCGTGCACAGTACACTGAGAAGTCTCCAGCATTGAGCTGTTTCCGTTCAGTTCTGGTTCAACATAAAATGATTCGGAAGGTCAGGTTGAGCCTAAAACTCACCTTTCGCCGAGAAAATATAGCTCAAAGTTTGGACGTGTATGTATTCCGCATTCCCAAACGAAAGAACATCACTCATACGAATTGGAACAGTAAGATTGTTGCATTTGATTACTGCAAAGTACACAGATTCTTCTCGCAAGAAACACAGTGGCAATGACAAAAAAGTTCTGCGTTGCGTTGTCAGCGAGAAAGACGACACTTTATTCAATGTACTGTTCTTTTATTGGGGGTGCGCAGAACGTAAGTAGTGCATGCATACAAACACGGATATGGGCCATCTTAACTTTAAGTTACATTTTCTCTGTGAGGAGTGAGCTTTATAGCCTTTCTCAATGGTCTCATAGATATTTCCGCAGCATTTTACATCAAAAATAATAGCCATTCTGCCAGAAGCAAGACCTCCATTCGGAAGTTTCGATTTCAGGACATTTCTTCAACGACTTTTTGTCCGCGCGCATGTTTCGTCCAACTGTTTACGTCACTGCGTTTTTTTGGCAGCAACATGTTGGTCCACTTGGTAAATAATGTCCAAAGTTTATTGATCCAAATAAAAACACCGACTCCATACAGGAAATATTGCAAAAATTGGGAAACATCATGATTTTGGTATAATTTTTGATATAACTCATATGATCATTCGTTGGGAGCCTTATGAACGGCAGCTGCGGATTTTACAATAATGGTGACATTTTAAACAAATTTTGGCAACAGAAAAATTGGAAAAAAATAAAGAAAGAAATAGAATGACATCGGTAAGAATAAGAATTATACTCCACACGAAAACCAAGTTACCATAGCAGCACCTTCATTTACCTTCCATTTTCTTATTTTCAATGTTTCCATGAATTCTTTTCCTTTCAGTATGATTATTTTTAATACATGCTCTAAACTGTAGTCAAAAATTTTAAATGTTCAGTAAAATCAAACATATGGACCAAAATTAAACACATGGACCTATCTTTTCTTGCCTTCATACATGCGGACGTAAAACGCCTAGACGAATTTGTATCCGGACAAAAAGTCGTTGACGAAATGTTCTATAACCGAAGTTTCAAGTGTCGCAATTGTTACGATTTGGCTAGTTTTTTTTTTTTTTTTTTTTTTTTTTTTTTTTTTTTTTTTTTTTTTTTTTACATGGAGGCTGACACTGAATTCAAGTAGCAAAAGCTTGCAACAACCGCATTCTTTCGTTCGATCTGACAATCCAGCGAATGATAGCTTCACGACACATCGAAGCTCGTGTCAGTCATTCTGACCAACACAAAGCTGTCGCATCGAACGCAGAGACGCGTTTCAGCGAATGTTATACGGCGCGGAGCGGTGTCGCGTCAATCGGTGTTTTATCACACTTTTAAACCGACCGAATGCGAATGGGAACCGCGAAACGGCGAAACGTGCAAGGCGCCTCATACCACGGATAAACGTGAGGGCTCAGATCCTACGTTGCCGCTCTACGTGAGTTGCGTGCACGGAAATGAAGATTAGCAGAAGCACAGCGATACGCTGAACGATGTTTCTCGTACTCAAACCAAAATACTTGTTTGGTACCATAGTTTTTGAAAAAATTGAAAAAAAGTCAGGTACTATGACCACATTTAAATAGAAGCACCAAAATTTGTTGGTGATAGTACTTGAAGTTCCTCCGTTGACATATTGTTGAGCTTCTGGGAATATTGTTTTGGAAAATAAGACATTTTAATAATACATATCTATAAGAAAAGAAATTTGATTTAAAACTGCAATAAGAAAATCAAAAACAAAAACAAAATAAACAAAAAAACTTGCGATTATAAAGTTTTACCATTTGATAATATGTAGAACAATCGATTTAACTGTGATGCAGCCCTCTACCAGTGATCGATTTTTTCCCCACATACTGTCACGCATTCAATTATAAAGGGAAAAAAGTGTTGCCGATTTCCACGAGCTGCCGAGTATACTTCCCACCATTCATTCCAAAATCCAAGTTTGAATGGGTCTGTTGCAAACTTTTGCTACAACGATTAAGAGTGTTGAATCTAGTGTAAAATCGCCTGAAAAGTCCAATGGTGGCATCAGAAAGTCACCAAATGCAATAATAAACTCACAAGAGGCGTTTAATGAAATCCAAGATGGCTGAAAAATATCATGCAATTTGTATACAATGTATACAAATAATGTATACTATACATGCACCACGAACATCCAAGGATGGCCAACTTTGAAAACCTCACTGGAGGTAGAGGTTATGTGTCTGTTTACGTTGTGATTGGTTGTGATCGATATTGTGAGGTTGGCTATCCTTGGATGTTCGTGGTGCATGCATACAAAGTGCTCGATTTTTCTCCGCCATCTTGGATTTCATTAAACGCCTCTTGTGAGTTTCTTATTGCATTTTAAGACTTTCTGATGCCACCAATGGACTTTTCAGGCGATTTTACTTATTAGATTAATCTCTCTTAATCGTTGTAGCAAAAGTTTGCAACAAACCCATTACGCGAATAACGATTGCAATTTGATTTTTTTCAATTCGGTTCGTTATAACATGATCTATTAAGAAAATTAGAAAGTTCCGGGATCTCACCCTCAAAATGACCAAAGAATGGCATTCGCGCACTCTCATGTACAATACGAGGAATTCTTCCAGAAAGGTGTCGATATTTTGCATTCGATTCAAAGGCGAGAAATGAAATGAGGCCCGAAGATCCCACTGATCACAGAACCGGCAATACTGTTTAGATCGCTAGATTATTATCGTCTGATTATCTAATTGTCAACATCCATTGTGTGCGCGCGCGCCCTGCACGGCGCGGCGTGGCGCTCGTGCGTTCTACCGGACACGGCTAGGATTGGAAGCGAACGGCGGCGCGGCGCAGACACTGCGTTGGATTATGGACCGGTCACCGTCTATGGTCCGAACATCGTACTATGGACACCTCCGTTTCTTCCATCGGTGTACATCGATGAACTTATACGGCGCTGCCAGACTTAAAAGGAAAGTACGCGGGGGGAGGACAAAAACAAAACAAAAAAAACGTGTAGTGTAATTAACCATTATTATGCGGACCAAAACCATTATTGATTCTGAAACAATGGGTCAGATCCAACGAGCTAAAACTGATAAATAAGAGGAGCGACGCACTATGGTCTGAGATCGAAAAAAATCAGTGAAAAATATAATAATATGAAAATCGATTAATCGATTGAAATGATCATTTTTCGATGAAAATTGCGCTTTTCCGATGAGGTGATGACATGGGTTTAACCTCTTATGGACCAAGCCCGAGTATACCCGGTTTTCTCTTCTAGTCTATTTCACATTGTTCCAAGATCATGATTCCGAATAAACACAATTCTCGATGTAGTACAACAAGACGATATTTCGTCTGGCGCCTTCAATTCTTCGTATAGGCAATTTCAACGCCTCCGAGTACGAACAATTAACTACCTCCCCTATATGAACGGAAAAGAGGCGTTCTTGTGAACTAACCGAGTCTTTAAAGGATTAAAACCCATACATGCCCATTGGGTCGTTTTACTCAAAAATCAATGTAGTGATCTTTCAGAAACTATAATTTAGCTGGACCAGAAAATTTCACAATTTTTAAATTTAAAGTTTTTTAACTCTAGGATGGTGTTTTTTTTTTTTTTTTTTTTAGAAAAACATCAAAAAACACCCAACATGTTCAAATAAAGTTGGGCATACATGGGTTAACAGCTGTTTCATTGCAGATTTTCGAATTTTTCTGCTGTCACCAAAAATTATTCGGTGTCGTTTTAGGGCACCACAATCTGGAGCCTGGTGCAAAAAAACGACACCAAACGACTTATGGTGAGATCACAAAATTATGGAAATCTGCTAAAAATTAGCTGAAAAAGCCATATTATCACCTCAGATTTATCCGTAAACGTCATTCCCATCGTACACGAATCATTTCAATCGATACTTCGATTTTTAAGCAAAACGGCAAAAAAAATCAGTATCACTGAATCACTGATGTTCTATAACAAATCAGTGCTTTAAACATCTGATACGTCGCTATGTAGCTCAGGGCTGCCGTTTTGCGCATAATTAATGCTATTTTTCAATCCACCGATGATTTCACCGGTTGAGAAAAGATTACATAATTTAGTTCAGTGTATGCCTGTAATGAACTAAAATACTCTCATCTGTAATCTTTTCTCAACCGGTGGAGTCGTCGATGATTTTTAAAAAAACTTGCGGATATTTTAATCAATTAACTGAGTTTCCACCGATTAAGGAAAGATTACAGATCAGAATATTTTCGTGCATTAGTCATATACACTGAACTGAACTGTGTAATCTTTTCTCAACCGGTGGAATTATCGGTGAATAGAAAAAACAGCATTGATTATACGCAAAACGGCAGCTCTGATGTGTCGCATCGCATCGGTCTAACACAGGGGAATCTCGTGTAAGATTGAACACAGTAACGCACCGATACAGCGATATTATCGATGCGTAAAATAATCGCCGAGCGCTTCAAAAAGAGTCAGTTAACGAAAGGTTAACCGATTAAAAACTGGCCGCTCCTATACACTCCTTCTCTATCTCCTTCTCCCCCCCCCCCGGCCACTCCTCCACCGTGCAGCGTTGAACAGTGAATGGTGGCGTTCGCCCAGCCCCCTTTATCGAATTGCAATCGAATGGGTCGGTTTGAACAATCGCTTTGCTTGCGAAATTACCAACACTTTTATTTCGTGTAAAATGCGTTAAACTCACACTCGTTCGGTCGAGAACCGCACACAAGCGACTCGGTTACGACGTCCATTATTGATGTAGCTTTGACAATAATCACAAAGGTATGACCGAAGGAGGCGGGGAGTCGGTGAGGGTGGGTGAGGGGGGGGCGAGGGGGGAGGGGCGAGGGGGCGAGGGGGGAGGGGCTAACAGGGGTACATGATTCACACCATTTCCTGGCCGAGAGCCAGCTACACTCCAGTCAGAGCGGCATCCGACGAGACGCGACAGCAACGCAGCAGCTGCGTTGCCAAATATCTTATAAAAATCTGTAAACATTGCATCAATTCAAATGCGGGAAAAGTACGAGGAATCGTAGAAAAATTGCATTTTTAATACAATAAAATTACAGAAAAATATCGATAAAATTGCAAAATAATGACAATTACGGACGTAATGCCAATATTTTTCACTCTCGAATGTTTGATGCGTTTTATCTTGGGAAATATACTTAAAGAAGCCTGAGGCATCCACATGCCGTAGGTCTGACAACAATGTACATTGTACAGTGGACAGAGCGAGCGAGTGGCTCTGAAAGGCGGGCGTTTCAATCTAGACGCTTCCGCCCTCGGCCCACTGCTCATTGCACTCACCGCCGCACAGTGGGCGGCTCTCGGGCCATTGCAAAGTCCAATCAGTTCACATCCATCAGGAACGGGTCTTTAGCACACTTTTGATGCAGCAATACGGAGCATGCTTGGAGCTCGTACAAGGTTTTGCTGTTGGCAGAAGCAAATTGACCTGACAATGCTGATGTAAAATCCTGCAAAAATAACAATGCGCAGAGAAAAATACTTTGGTAAAATTTGATCACCGAAAATTTCGGTTGCAGGAACCAATATGTTCGATCGTAAGTACCGAATGATTCATTAGTAGTACCAAAGACTTTTGTGGGGCGGAATTCGGGTTAAATTACCGAAGTCTTCGATACTTCTAATGAAGTATTCCATACTTTCAAATAACCATGTGTGTGACTATTCATGCTTCTTGCTGAATTATTGGCGTCAATGGATGATAGGATTCGACGGATTTATCGAACTGGGCATAGTTTTGCATAGTTATATTACGACCGAACATTTTGGTTTCTGCAACCGAAAACTTCAGTGATCAAAATAAACCGAAATATCAGTTCAAACAACCGAACCATTTTTCTTCGTGTGAGCCCACCAAAAAGTCTAAAAGTCACTTCTTTCAGAGAAAACTTAGCTCAAAATTCAGATAGAACACCCGCGTACCTATGGTAATAAGTGTCGCAGGCAACTTGCATGCTCAATCATTTTGCGAGTGGATTGTCAATGATGCCTCGGCAAATATCAAGCCGCTCGTTTCATGCTCACATAATAGATTACAATTTGATTAGTGCATTTCGGTCTTACAAAATAATCGTATCTATGATAGATGTAATTATAGGTTCAATTTTGCTCATCCTAAAGCTCTAATAAACTGATGAATCTAGTGATTTTTACAGATTAGGTTTTCTTTAATTGTTTCTCTTGCTAGTCTTATTGGAAGCTAGAAAATGCACGTGTTGGAACACACTGCGTTTAAAATAACATTGTGACAGAGGAAAACCTGACCTGTAAAAATCGTTAGCATTCCAAGCTCTTTAGATATTGAATCGACTAAAAGCAGTGGCGTCGCGTGCAATTTGGCAACAATGTATTCTATCCATTTAAACTCATGTAAAAGATCGAATTCAGGGGGGTGCACAGTGCACAAGGAAAATTCGATATATTTAACGAGTTTAAATGGAGCTGTTGCATTGTTGCCAGATGGCACGTGACGCCACTGACTAAAAGCAACCCTTGATACGATTCCTTTTTGAGGCCAAAATGTGAAACTTCTAATTTTTTGTGATTATTTTTACAAGCCAAATGTAAAATGCCTGAACATGTAAATTGCCTGTAACTTATGCACTAAGTACGTTCGTTTCGCACCAAAAACGAAAGAGTTTGTCCTCCGAATATGAACGATAAGACAGTTGTGAGTTAGAAGATTGATTCTTACAGACTTTCTCACGCAGAAGACGTTGTGGTACCTACAAAATTGTTCGACATTGCGTAACAAGCGAGAAACTGCACTTACTTCAAGGAACTGCTCTTATGTTTTGTGGCGTGAAACAAAATACGTAGTACATACATACAAGGGTGGCGGTCCATCTAAACTTTGAGCGAAATTTTCCTTGCGAAGAATGAGTTTCATACTTTTTCAATGGTTGCATCATTATTTTCTCAATAATTTCCATCGGAATCGGTAGTCAACTTGTGTACAGCAAAACCTTGCGAGAGCTCAATTCCGATGTAAAATGATGCACGGATAACGATACGCGTTCCTGTCCAAAGTTCACCACTACATGTAAATACAGCAAACAATCAGTGGCGGCTCGTGCAATTTGGCAACAATATATTACCTACATTTGACTCAATGTAAAACAATCGCATGCTGGTGAAGTATTGACTCGATTGTTTTACATAGAACCAAATTGAGGAAACACATTGTTGCCAAACTCCACAAGGCACCACTGTAAACAATAAGCCGGTTTCTGTTGCCACCACTTAATCATAATTAATTCAGCTCTGGGTATCTTTACACTTTGGATACGTGTAAACTAAGCGGCAAATTCAAGACGATAGTTTGAAACAAACGCATTCGTTGTTGATGTTGGTTTTCGCATGCGATTGGCAGATAATACTGGTCAAACAAAGCCAATTCTTCCTTAGTGTCATTCTGAAAAAATATACAAAATTCCAACCGTCATCGACAGTTTACATCACAGATATCCTGTTTATTTATGCGACCAACCAAGGACGGTCATCGTATGTTTGCCGCGTAAAAAGTCTATACAAATATAGGAAATATATAATGCTATATACGCATGCATAGTAAGTGTCCAGAAGTGACAGCAGAAACTAGCTTTTGGTTTTCAGTCCTTGAATTTAGGAGCGTAGAAACTTATTTTTATTGACATTTAAATTGTATGCAAAATTTCCTGCGAAGTCTTCAGTGGCGGCGAAGGCTCGTGAACAATCTATTGCCGTTTGTCTCTCATTTGAACACGAAGAAAAATGTGCTACTAAAAAAGTTATCGAAAAGAAATTCTGAAATGGTAAAAAAAAGGTAGATTTCAAGCGAACTCTAGTCTATTGAAGTATAGTTCTGGCTAAATTGGTCAGAAACACTTGATTTTCGAACAGATTGATACGGCATTATTGACCAGAACAATCTGGTGAAAAATGCCACAATTTCTTGCCATATATATATATAAAAAGACCAGAATGGGACAGTTGCAAGGGTCTAGAATTTGGTATTTTTTATAAAGATAATGATAGTACTTGATGAGAGCTGAGAACAAAGGTGGCTTCGGTTTCTCTTTGGAGATATGTGTAAAGTTGCAAAAATCGGGTGTGTTGGAACATTAGAACGCGGAATTCCCACATAAAATACTGTACTTAAAGCAAAAATCGTATCTGAAACTATAAAATCAAATCGAAAACCAGAGACATCCTTGTTTTCAGCCCACCGAGTACTTTCATTTACTTTCCGAAAAACACCATTTGGACCCTTACAACTGCCCCCTTCTGGCTGTATTAAGAAAAACATTTTTCTTCGTAAACCTACGCAAAAACATCGATTTGTGGGGGGGGGGGGCCAAAAGATCTTCCTGAGGATCGATTTTCCCCCATAGATTTATATTAAACATATACAGGGTGTAACAAAACTAAATACATTAATTTTCAGGGCGTGTTCTAGAGGTAAAAATAAGACTTTTTTTTCCTATAGGCATGGGTCCGAAATTGTAGTCTTTTCGAGTTACAGTGTTGCAAAGTTTCCGAAAAACAAATTGAAAAATTAACATAACTCCCTCGTGAATTTTTCTTAATGCTCATAAATAGGTACTCTGATGTGATTTTAGGCGCTCTTGCCGATTTTGGCCGTGAAAATGCTGAATGCGAAAATTTGAGATGGGTTTCGGGGTTTTTTTCTTGATTTTTCTCACTTTTTTTGGCCAAATTATGTGAAAACATGCATTCGGATTCATCAAACCCAAAAACGATTAGCATTACTCAAAAGTTCGTAAACAAACATGCATTTTTAGTCCTTACAAGTTTTTCCAATTCGCAAACCATTTCCGAGAAAATCGTCCCTGAAGTTGCAGAGGTCGGCCAATGATCGCCTTTTCTTTCATTTTGTCAATTCTTGGCCGATACTTCTCCAACTTCAGGGACGATTTTCTCGGGAATGGTTCGCGAATTGGAACAACTTGTAAGGACTAAAAATGCATATTTTTTTTTACCAACTTTTGAGTAATGCTAAACGTTTTTGGGTTTGATGAATCCGAAAGCATGTTTTCACATAATTTGGCCAAAAAAAGTGAGAAAAATCAAGAAAAAACCCCGAAAACCCCCCTCAAATTTTCGCATTCAGCATTTTCACGGCCAAAATCAGCAAGAGCGCCTAAAATCACATCAGAGTACCTATTTACGAGCATTAAGAAAAATTCACGAGGGAGTTATGTTAATGTTTCAATTTGTTTTTCGGAAACTTTTTTTTTTTTTTTTTTTTTTTTTTCCCCCCCCAGTTTCCACCAAGCAGTAACCCTGCTTGGAGGGAGTTTATTTTATATATAATTAACATAGGAAAAAAAGTACACATACATGAATGGGCAAACCCCGTCAGGGGTTTACTGCCCTAAACACTTTGCAACTTTGCAACACTGTAACCCGAAAAGACTACAATTTCGGACCCATGTTTATAGAAAATAAAAGTATTATTTTTACCTCTAGAACACGCCCTGAAAATTACTGTATACAGTTTTGTTACACCCTGTATATGCATCGAATAATCGCATTTTCAAAAGTCGTCACTGGATGCCTCTTACACACGAATCCTCCTTAACGGCAACATTGCTCCGAACTCGAGAAGAAACGAGAGAATTAAACAACGACGACTATACGACGACACAACTGGGAGTACGGGGGGGGAGAGGGTTCGAAAGGGGGGGGTACACCGCATGCCGCGAGTAGGTTGTTGATACGGTATACCTCGGCAACGGCAACGGACAAATGCAATGTGCATTATGCATACCTCGCTTGATTAAGACAAATCTACGATTTATGATCATCATTCGCGTCTAGTTGTTATCGAGTCAATTAGCCGCTGTCCCGGACTCGGAGTCGGAGTCGTAGAGAGGAGAGAGAGAGAGAGAGAGAGAGAGAGAGAGAGAGAGAGAGGAGAGAGAGGAGAGAGAGAGAGAGAGAGAGAGAGAGAGAGAGAGAGAGAGAGAGAGAGAGAGAGAGAGAGAGAGAGAGAGAGAGAGAGAGAGAGAGAGAGAGAGAGAGTGACTGTGTGAGCCGGGACGAACAGAGCTCTGGGGGGGGGGGGGGCGGTAACTGGTGTGGTGTGGTTGCATCGGTGATTGGTGAAGTCACTGCAGGTTGGATGTCGGGGGGGGGGGGGCTAAGGCAGAGACAGGCGCAGGGTAGGGGGAAGAAAGGCTCGTAGAATGTGAACTTATGTTCCGCTATCCAACGAGACGGAAACTTTATATCTCCCGCGGTTTAACGGCTTAAAACAGAGAACATCTTCGTTGAAATTGCGAAATAAGTTTTCGCCGATGTCATACTCTCCGTCCGTTCTCTGAGTCTGCGTTCGCTTATGCGCGTGTGCGTGAAAATCAAAATTATGTTTCATTCATTTTCTCTCTCTTTTACGTCCTCGAGAGCAGAGATTAACATAAGGTAAAAATCTCAAGATTTCGGTTGTTACAACAATGTTTACTCCTCATTTGTGCACAGAAAAAACGGGAAAAAACTTTGGTAGCGCTGACAAAAGCTTTGGTAGAAAAATGACCCAGCAAAAGACTTTAGTTGGGCCAACCAAATTTTTTATTCACTCAGCAAAATCTCTTTAGTTAAGCGTAAAGAACCTTCGGTTGGCTCAACTAAAGTATTTTGCTGGGTCATTTTTCTACCAAAGCTTTTGTCAGCGCTACCAAAGTGTTTTTTTTCCCTGTTTTTTCTGTGTGTGCGCGTATCCTTCTAAATTTACTGGCTAACCCCAGAGCTGCCGCGCGCGTTGTATGATTTTTTAATCCAGATTATGCTTCCGCCGCTTGACCAAAAGATTACACAGCTCAGTTTAGTTCATGACTGCAATGCACGAAAATACTGGCAACGAAATTTTTTTCTCAATCTGTGAAATCACTGTTAAAGTATCAAAATATCCGTAATATTTTTTTTTAAAGTCAGAGACGGAGACTCTGCCGGTTGAGAAAAGATTACAGGTCAGCGTATTTTCGTACACTACGATCATGCACTGGACTGAGCTGTGTGATATTTTAGTGAACCGGTGTAATCATCGGTGAATCGAAACGCCGTTAAATACACATTAAGTGCACAAAGCTGCTTTGAGAAAATTTGTGCTTTGTCAAATCAGTAATTCTGGGTGATTCTGAGCGTGAACTGAACATTTTATTAAAACGATTCTCTCGCCAGCACAGGTCGGACATGCATTGTTTAACGAACAAATATCAGCAGAAACCTTCTGCTACAAACAAACGAGACAGTGGATAGTACGTAAAAGGACGCTAGAAAACTGAATTTTTTAAACTCCTAAACTCGGAGCAAGCATTTTTTTTTTTTTTTTTTTTTTTTTTTTTTTTTTTTTTTAGGAACGTACTTACGTACTGCAGTGGCTTAACGTACGTGTTCAGATGAGTGGAGCGGATCTACCGGGGGTGTTGATTAAAATAGTTTCCACTCGAATTACTGTCAACAACTTTTTCAATTTTAACCTCCTCAAAGAGCAATACACTGCACTTTTGGAATGCGTTCTCCGCTTTTAAAATAAAACACTACCAAAAAGCAAACTTTCGGTATGATAGGTTAGACGGTATCATTTGTTACGAGTTGAAACTGTTGAAAGCAACCGATCTAATTCTAATTTAATTCATTCAATGTGAATGATTGAAGATAGAAGAAAAGAGAATTCTTTGAACAGTTACTCTCTTTTTATGTATACAAATACATATGAAAGGGTCAAGAAGGATACCGATGGGTTTACTTGAGTCGCGCGATACGCCTTCTTCATCTATCCTCATCTAACAAACGCATTTAAATGCAGTATGCACGGCAGTGGCGGCTCGTGCAATCTGGCAACAATGTTTTTCCTCCATTTGATTCTATGTAAAACTATCGATTGGATAATGAAGCAGCGCTTCACCTGCATTCGATTGTTTTACGTTGAGTCAAATGGAGGGAAAACATTGTTGCCAAACTGCACGAGCCGCCACTGATGCACGGAGAGGGAGAAAGACAAGTTCGTTGGTGCGTCTCGGTCCATAGCCGTTGCCAGGACTTTGCCCATAAAGAATCCACGTGTTAGACAAGGACAGAAATAGGGACTGTCACGTGATTTCAGCCCATGTTTCAGTCCTTTTCTTATACATGTAGTCAAATGGGTAAAGAGAGAGAAAGAAAACATCCTAGCTATGGTTATAAGCTTCTGTCCGTCCACTCTTTTTCAATACTGAACTTTTAACCCTTCACTGCATGATTTTTTTTTTCTCAGGCAAATGTGGATTTTTCAATGTATTAGGTGGTCAAATACATGGGAAAAATAGTGAAAAAAATAATTTGACGGTTTTTCGGTCAAAATTATATTTTTTCTATTTTTTACTCATTTTTTACAAGTGAGATAACACCATAAGAAATGGCGGGAATTTTTTTTTTAAATTTTCAATTTTTTCTTCTTTTTTTTTTTACTTTAATTGGATTTTTCAAAAAGCAAATGCCGGAAACTTTATAAAAATAATCAAAATGTGGTCAGTTTGGATACGGGGGCAAATTTCCCCCCTGACATGATTTCGATCACGAACCCTTCACTGCATGATGTTTTCTTTCAGCCATTTTTTTTTTTTTTTTTTTTTTTTTTTGTGTGAGCTCAAAACATACCTTCTCCCGCGTTGACACACCATGCGCTGAAGGCATATCTCAAGACCTGTATTTTATATGAGCGTTTGAAAAATTTGTTCCACCGGTGGAACACCATGCAGTGAAGGGTTAAGTCGTCCAGTATTCGATCTCAAAGAAAGAGTTTTGAGGAATAGGTTGGTTAGGGCTGACTCCCTCCCCCCCCTCCCCCCCTCCCCCCACCCCTGCTGGATACATTTTCCACAAAGTTTCATATCCTACGAGTTCCAGAAGATTTCCTGCGAATTTTCAAAACTTGACGCATTCTCAGGAAGCAGCCTTAACATTTGCTATACAAACTGTCAAATGTTCTAAATGGGAACAATCTTCTGGCCTAATTTTCCAGTTTCCTATAGTACACAGTTTCAGATAACCCTGAGGTTGGCAGCGATGCTGTACAGAGGAAAATGAGCTCGAAGCGAGTGACTCGATGACTCGAATCAAGATTTCGCGTTTCGGGTGTGCAGACAGGAGACAAGAGCCAGTGCACAATGCACATGGCAAGTGGCGCAGTGCCAATTTGGAAGCGTCAATTAACGAGAGCTGCCAACTTGGTGCAATCAATTAATCACGATTAATCGTAGGGGAACACGTGTAGTCTTTGACAAGGGA
Organism: Trialeurodes vaporariorum; assembly: GCA_011764245.1. Taxonomy (NCBI): domain Eukaryota; kingdom Metazoa; phylum Arthropoda; class Insecta; order Hemiptera; family Aleyrodidae; genus Trialeurodes; species Trialeurodes vaporariorum. The sequence continues at coordinate 79,527,346 of VMOF01000002.1, forward strand.
CTAGTGCGATTTTGCAGAGCGTACAACTACAAACGAGCAAAGTTGTAAAATATAAAAGGGGTGGGGCGTAGAAAAATAAATCATTGATCAAATTTCAATTACTTTGTAGAGTGTCATTTTTCCAGAGCGAGATCATTTGCAAATTGTTGGCCGTCGAGCGAATTTGAACGAGGTGGAAACAAGGTAACAATTAAACTGAAGCGGGTGGCAACTGCAATCTACATTCAGAAACTTGCATTCCACTCAAATTGAGAGCGACTTGCACTGCATCCGACACGGACAAATTATGTTCCATCAAATGAATGAGCGCACGTTGGGTTGCAGTAATTTTTTTTGGAGCCGCGTTTTTCACTCATTGGTGAGAAAAAAACCAATCTAGTATAAAAAATTGAAACGTATCGCAGAAGAAATCAGAGGCGAAATCCAGGACTGTTCCGTTGGAGCGATTCCCGAAATTTCGAAGATAAAACGTTAAAAGAGACGACCTCAATAATTACATTTTTTTGCTCATCACTTTTTGGAATTTTCCTCTGCTTAATCGCGCAGTATTTTGCATTCTATACCTAATATTTTTTCCCCTTTGATTGACTCGAATACTTATGTTTTTTTTTTTTTTTTCCCAGTCCGGCGATTTTGATATAGATTTATGAAATTTCATCATTGAATTTTTCACGTTAAAGATGACAACATTTCAAAATCATACTTATACGTCGTTTCTTTGAGGTCTAATAGATTCAAATCACAGTTTTCAAAATTTTAAATATTTCGCGTGAAAAATTCAAGAATTGTTTTCGAGAAATTCCTAAATTGGCGGCACTGGATTTCTAGATGCATGAGTAGGTACGCAGTCGCACAACGCACAGTACGCACAGTAAGCACCTCAGTTTATACCGGTAAGTCTCTGTTTTTAGTCCTTTTAGTAGAAAAATACGGCTCCAAATAATTGCTTTTTCCAAGGAGTACTTTTAGCAAGAAAAAAAAAAAATTAAACTCCGTTTCGCTACCCCCAACAGTCCAACACCAACACGCTTACGGCTTAAAAAAGCGAAACAAAGCCTCGAAGTAGATTAGAGCCTCGTTTTAGGAGACGTCGAAAAAATAAGAATCTTATGTTTCCTCGGGCTCGAGAGACTTCTTAGTGGGACAAAATGGAAGAAAAAGGAAAGGAAACAACACACAAAAAAAAACGTAGAAAGATGGCAGCAGTGAGCAGGGGTTTGAGTAGGGGTAGGGGGGGGGGGGGCAGGGTGGTGGTGGTGTTGAGAACTCTAAATTGGACGGCGATGAACGGAGAAGGAATCCTCATGAATAAACCCGCTGATATATGTCTAGGTAAACACTATAAACGTTGAGCGACGACAACTTGTGGAATTTGATTGGCAAACTTAGAGAGAGAGAGAGTGAGCGAGTAGTGCGGTGCGCGGAATGGAAGTCTCGAGCTTGCTTTCGAGCAGCGAAAAAGCTCCCGTAAATAAAATTGAACTGGGAAAAGTTCATCGCCCAACCGCCATACTACCACCACATATCGCGACATACACATTTCGCTTGTAACGTGACATTTTCATGAAAAGCAAAATGATTTAGTCGACAAGGACGAGACATTCCCGTTCTCGCTTGAGAACCGAGCGACCGAGCCCGAGACCTGAGCTGAGACCAAGGAAGGAGCGGGTTTTCCTTACGTATATCCGCCCGCTTGCCTGCCTCCGTCACTTGTTGCGAGGAAAACTTTCCTTCTTGGAAAGGAGGAAACTTGGGGGAGTTCCCCCCCCCCCATCATCAGGTCGCGAAGCACAACCTCCAAACGTTTTGTCTCTGAGCTGAGATTTTTATTTATCTCTTCCTTTATTTTTTTCCCCCGAATGAGATTCTACTCCTCTAAATTGAGAATAAGGTTATTCCCTGAGCTATAAAATGACGTCTCGAAGACATCTTGAGGACTGCTCATGTCATTTGCGGACGTCCAGGACGTCCTTGGCTATTAAATGTTTTTGTTACGGGGGTTGATGTCTTCGCAAAAAGTCCTCCCATGCACAGGTGTCACCGAAGGGTATCAGAGGACAACTCAAAGACAAACTTCGGAAAGGGCGTACCTCGGAAAAGATCCAGGTGGGGAAAACCAAACGGATGGGGGGAGGGGGGAAGCATAAGTTCAAGTTTTGCACATTTATTAACACTTTCAGGCTTCGCTGGCTTTGTCCGCTCTTTTTTCGCATTTTACAGGAATCGGAGGGGGGAGCTCTCCACCCCCCCCCCCCCCCCGGCTAAAAAGTCAAAGTCTTTCGGAAGTCCTTCGAACAACCTAGACTATAAACTTTGGTGATAGTATGGCATCAAATTCATCGGTAGCATCATATCCCTATCCAAAGATACGGAGACTGACACACAAGGATACGCGATTGGTGCGCCCGACGGATATCTTAGATTTACGGAGGTTAACTTGTGGAGTTGATGAATGGGGATCTTGCAAACTTTCGCTGTAGGGGAGTACACTAAAAAATCACGAAATTCTGTCTCTGAATCGGGCTTAATGACGGAGAGACGCAAGTATCATGGGAGATTCCTATCTAAATTGAGACATACCTCTGTGTTTCCGCAGAGAAGGTGACATAATAGACAGGAATGTCCCATGATACCTGCGTCGAACCGCCATTACCATCTTGCTGTTATATCAGTTATGTGAGTTTATAACTGAATTTTAGACTTTCTTAGTGTAATTTTCATGATTTTTTGCTGGTCTTCACATAAGATTGGACTATTTATTAGCTTATAGCAACAGTTTGCAAGAGCCCCATTTGGAATATCGTTTGATGAGGTGGCGTGGAGGAACTGAAAACGCATTAAAGCTTCTCAGTGAGCGGTCGTTCAGCAAAAAAAGTAAACTCGTTGCTCACCGATGCGTCTTGAAGCGTCTCAAACGGAGGCACTGATACAGGGCCCGACACTCACAATGCGGCAATACTAGCCAACTGCTTTTTACTTGTTTATTTATCCATATGTATCCATTCATAAATCGTTCTAATTTGTTTTTTCTTAACATTTTCTTCCTCACGCTCTACTACAGTGTTGAAAATTGTGATTTTTAAAGTAAATGGTGTGACGTATTCTTAAAACTAGACAGACTATGTGAGATCACTGATCAATCCCCTAAATTTTGTTCTCACGCCTACAGTATTCTGAGACACTTGATATGCTTTTTACGACTGACAGCTGAGGCGGGAGCTCACAGCCAAGACCAACTCTCAAATATCCCTCTTTTTGCTTTTGTAGCCTGTCTTAAACTTCGTTCCGAGGATCACCCGAGTTTGACCAAATTGTAAGTTTCGTTCTCTCCGACAAATGTGCAGATGTGCCGAATTTTCTAATATTGTCGTTATTACTTTCATTTGAATATAAACTTCAATTTTAAACACACAGACCCCATTTTACAGTAACCTATTTACCAAACATTTAAATTACTTTCATGGGCGCCAAAAATTTGAACAGCAACGACTACGATGCATTGACATTAGAGAAGCCGAGTAGTTGACCCCAACACCGGGAGTTGTGTTCCATGCAGTTCCCAACGTTCGGTGACTGGACCAGGTGACAATAAGTTGTTTGTTTGGAAACAAAAATTGCAAGCGTGTTTCTTTGCATCAAAGCGGATTTTTAAAGCATGGTGCGAAGGCAAGACAAATCAATGCTCGTTATCTTATATGAAGTGGGTAGTTAACTATTACTACACCACGGTGCTGGTTTTGCATAAACAATTTATTGAAGGAGCTTGAGGAACCATTATTTATCAAATGTCAATAATGGGGCAGTTGCAAGAGTCTGAAATAGTACGTTTTTTATGAAGAAAATTAAAGTACTTGCTGAGGTGAGAACAAAGATGCCTTTGGTTTCTAATTAAGTCCCATTTTTCCGGAGATGAGACTTTGGCCCGAAATACATTCTTTTAAAAGGGGATTCCGCGTAATGACATCACCTACGTACTCGATTTTTTACACGTGTGTATCTCCAAAACTGGAACACTCAGGAAAAAACCGAAGGCACCATTGTTCTCCAGCTCATCAAGTACGATCAATTTCTTCACAAAAAACACACAATTTCAGAACCTTAGAACTGTCCAATTCGGAGTCACAAGTACAGTGATATAAAACTTGAATAAGAGAGGCAGATCTTGATAAGAAAACGAGTGTACTCGGACGTGTTATTGGAAAGGTTAATACGACTTCGTGGACTTTTGAAGGTTCTAAAAGATGTATTCATCGGTGTTTTAATATGGGATGAAACCCCTATAGGTATCAAATTCTCAATATTGCTGTAGAAAAAGTTTGCAAAAGACACCCATTAATTCATTATACATAAATATTCTAATAAAGCTTTGATTCTTTCTACCTTAATCTCTATAATCCTCACAGTCGAGTATTTCGTCACTTGAACTAGCAACACCTTCAATTGGACGGCTTTTCAACAGAAAGGGAGCAACTGCATAGGGAAGCGATAGCAGTTGGTTCATTTCTGCACGGAGTCGTCCAATTCTAGGGATGATGAATTGCTCCGCGGCTGAGAGTCTGTCTCGCGACTCGCGTGTACGTGACATTTCCTCGCGACAGAAACTGAAGTGAGCCAAGCCTCGGAGGTGCAAGTATTAAGAGTGATTGGGGGGGGGGGGGAGGGGGGGCTTCGAATAGACATGGACCGCGCGAGAGAGACCAAAGACCAAAGGAAGGACTAAAGGAGGAGTATGATAAGTATACAAATTATGACAAAACAGATTCGTGTTCAACTCGCATTTATCCTGTTGCTTTGGAACAAAGGTCAGATGCACAACTTAAACGCGGAATAGAGCGCGCACTGTCTCGAAGTCGCGTCGCACACGCGCGTTCCCCCCTCTCTCTTCTACCCCTTCGTCAATGAAGGATAGGTGTGGTTGGGGGATCCTCTTGTCCGTGCCGGCACGCCATGGAGCGGAGATTGGAGCAGAGAAAGGAGAGAGAGAGAGAGAGAGATGGATGGTGAAAAAGAGAGAGATAGGAGGAGAAGAGAGAGATCTTTCTGTGCTCGCGTTTGTTGGGATGTTGACTATGAACAATTTACTCCGGAAGTCGAGTATTAGCGGAGCCATCGGATAGACATGGCGAATGAATGAAGATTTCCGGTGACCGGCCTTATTATTGATCACTCTACACACGAGTCCTCACGGCGGAGCTGCGGACGGCCGGCGGACGGTAAAGCACCGCTCAACAAGCGGGGGAAATGAGGGGGGTTGGAAGGGAGATGGTGGGGGGGAGGGGGGAAGATCCGTCCATTCAGGGGATACGAAATGACACCGAACGTCAGTCTACTGTTTCGACGCTCCTCCCATGTCTCTTTCCACACTGAAGGAATAAAGCTCATGGGAAAGCTCGTGGAATTCGTATCCTGATAACACTGGCGGATCCAGGAATTTGTCTTTCTCTCTCTTAACTCCCCCCCCCCCCCAATAGAATACGTGCGTTAGAAAAGGACAGAATGTCGTCCATCTGACGCATAGGCGTAAGTCGAATCCAACGTTTCAAAATTTCCAAACTAATTTTTATTTTTTCAAGTGCGATCAACCGACAACCATGCTTTCAACTTGGAAAAATTAAGAAGGGAGCCCCAAGAGCACCGTTACGGCGACATTATCGCTCACGCGTCTAAAAGCTTTTTTCGAGTTGAGATACGGATTTTAGTCACCATCGGTATTTTTGCCGGTTATGACATAAGAGCCACCACTTTATTTTGCAGTAGAAAAAGTTTTCAACAGCCTTATTGCGAAAAAGCACCTGAAATAAAAGTTGCAACTTGATGCAAGAATAGAGAGCGGAGATACTCAATTTTTTATTTTTAGGGTGATTCCCCGGAAAAAAGAATTTTTGCGGACGGTAGCACAGCGGCGGGTCGGACAATTTGGCAACAATGTTTTCCTACATTTGATTCAATGCAAAATAATCGATTTGATAGTAAAGCAGCGCTTCACCCGCAATCGATTGTTTTACACAGATTCAAACGGAGGGAAAACATTTTTGCCAAAGTGCATGAGCTGCCGCTGCGGCAGGGTAGGAAATTTCGAGGAAATTAATTGAATCATTGAAAAATTTAAACTTATTATAGGTTTAAATTTTTCAATGTTTTAAATTCATTTAAAATTCATTTCATGATTTTCATTTTTTTTTAGGTCCTATACGGAACAAATAAATACTTGGGTCCAAGATATTGATTTTCAAATTTTCAAAAACTTCATCAAAAACGGTTCATAAATTTAATGAAACAATGAAATTTATTTATAAAGTGTCAAAAAATCATTCCTCCTTAGCGCAACGCTCTTTTGACAGTTGGATACTTCGAAATTAAATTTGAGTGAGTTTAAGTACCGTTATTGATGTTGGCAGATCCCGAAGTCTTTGACCGAAAAGTTTATTTGTTTACAAGCTTTAAACCTTTCAAGATTCCATTTCCGTGAAATGCCCCCGTTAGCAATAATGTCCTGTTACATTGGAATCACATCCTTAACCCTTTCTATACCACTCGCGAATAAATTCGTCCTCGTAACTAAAGAAACCGTCCACACGCCATACGCCATTTCAATTTCTTCTTAACCGTGAAAGCTACTCCTCAATGCGTGATATGTGATAAATATACTATTTCTCCGAGCTCCTTCAATTTATCGCAAATGCAAAATTAACACCTCGAAGTAAGAACATTTAACTACCCAATTAATTTGAACGAGCAAGAGGAGATTAATTGTCTTACCTGGTGGTAAACGGGTTACGAGGTTTTATTACGGTTTTATCCGCAGATAATATCTTGAGCGCCATTGTTCCAATCTAACTAATAAATAATACTAAGTAAAAATTGACAGTGCAATGTATAACTGCGAGGAGTTAATCCCTCAACCGCTGAAAGCATTACCAAGACCCATTCTTCTCGTGCAGTTTTGAAGGACATAAAACTTGTCAAAGTAGAGATGACGATGGAAGAAAAAGGAAGAAAACCCATAAAAAATCTGGCATTGCTAGACAGCCTCCATCAAAGAACACGAGATTAAACTATTAAGGGGAGTCCGAACTCGACGACAAAAGCATCTCCGGAACGACGCAAGAGCGTCGGTCGACGGAGGGAGAGATGACTAGCAGTGTATTTTGTAAAAACGCTCATTTGAGAGGGAAAAGCGACTAGAAAGTCATAAAAACTCCACGGAAACACTCTTCCAGGCTCTTGATTCCGGATTTAGACACATTTAACACAATTATTTATATGTGTTGCTCAGGCTCACATTCACATCCCCCATCGGCCCATCCTCCTCCCCCTCCCCCTCTTCCGACCTCCAATGTAGTATACCTAGACCCATCGACCATCGTGGAGGGATTAAAATCGCTTTACTTTTTATTTCTCAAGTTATAAATACGTAAATGTATCGGCTTTTAAAGGGGGGGAACAGGCGGCGAGATATATTGGAGAGAAGTAGATGATAGAGTGAAAGGGAAGTAGATTGAGTGGTCGACGGTGTTGCAAGATTAATCTGTTTATATAGCCCTTCGCTGCATTATTTTTGTATTTATTTACATATTTATTTATATATCTAATTATTATCTATGCATTTACTTATTTATCTTTCCAAAGAAGTATACACTTTTTTTGTTTATTAGGTTAAGTTCTAATTAATAGGAGAGGGGAACAAATAATTAAAACAATAATTTGAGCCCTTTATTGGACCATAATACTCAATTTCCCACCTTCTGAAGAATTTGCATTGGATCGAAATTCAACGCTGCGATCACTTAACGAAACGTTTGGGCCATTTATGAGTGGGTATATGGATGAGTGACAATCTAGTGCGTCAAAAATGGAAGAAAATATGAAACGTCAAAGAACGTCAAAGTTCAAATTCAAAACAATTTCAAAATTTTCAAAACGTAATCAAAGATAATAATATATCATCCTTTACATCATCAAAGTAATGAAAGAAATCGCCGATAGGGGTACTTTTAGGGTTGATTCTAGTTTTCTTGAAAAATTGGATTCTTTTACCCGCACAAGTGCGGGTAAAAGCTTGTGCATGTACTATGAGTGGTCAGAAACAATTTAAGGGGATACGGTCCATTTGATCTTATACTCATTTACAATGCTCGTAGCTCTACAAAGAGGCCGGCTTTCGAAAGAATTTTGAGCTGTAGTCAGTGGCGTACGCAGGATTTTTCTTGGGAGGGGCTCGCACTGATGAGCATTTGACTGAAAATTGTTCCCCCCTTCCCCTCCACCCCCAAAAATCGGAGGTCTGGGGGGGCTTTAGCCCCCTTAGCCCCCCGTTCTGCGTACGCCACTGGCTGTAGTAGAGGCAGTATGGTACCCAGGTACCCAAGTACCTGTGATGTTTATTACTTATCCTCTAAAACTCCTTAGGCAATGTGGCAAAACCTGCAATTTGACTACGTTGCTTTTTGTCTACTTAAGAAAAAATAAAAAGAAAAAAAAAATCGAACTATGGACTCCATAGTATGGAGTACACAAAAAGCAGCGACCTTTAGCGAGTGTTTAAATGGACAAAATGCAACTTTGCCAAGTTGGAAGCTTTGCAGCTGTACTTACAGTAAACTTATAACCGATGGAAATGGATGAAGATAAACAAAAATCTGGTGAGTTGGGGGCAGCTTTTGAGTGAGACTTCAGCAAACTTACCTGTGAACATAAAAATAAGAAAATGTCAGTTTAAAGTTTTGTAAAAATGTCTATAAAATATTAAAATAAGTCAACTATATAGCGAATAAGAAGGCGAAAATGATTCTGTTCACTATCACACGGCGTTTTGACAACGAACTGTGAACTGCGGGCTTCGTCTTTATGGGTTCCACAGAAGCTGTATACAGGATAAGGACGGAAACAGGACTTTCGTCCCAACTGGGGGACGGGTAATGTCATAAACCAAGTGGGGATTTTAGAGGGACAAACCTCCGCCCCATTGGTGAAAGGGAAAAGGGGGTCCAAAGGCCTCCCCCGAAAACGGCTGAATTAGATCGCAAACATGAGCTGGAGTAAATACAGCTTGACTACACAAAGCCATTATGAAAGGAAGCGAGCTTTCGAATCAGTAGCCAGTTTTGCAAGGGGACAATGTAAGATTCCATTTTCATAACGTACGTTGGAACTGACGAGTTTGCGCTTTCAGACCTCAATGTTGCAACATAGGTACAGAAACAGACGTACTTACAGGGTGGTGATGAGGTAAGGGAAGGAGGGGACAGAATAAGGGAGTGTAGATAAAGCTATAAGTTACGACAACGGGGGATAAAACGAGGAGGAAGGAGAGGGGATTTCCTCAAATACTGAAAACGTGTGTTCGGCAAGCAAATTAGCAGGTGCTCATTAATTCCGCCCCGGAAAACGAAAAGGGGAACCTGAGCCCAAGACGAGATGCCGGGCACGGGCGAGCTGTAATCGTGAAGACCGCCGCGAGAAACGAGAGAGGGGTGGGGGCGGGGAATGTGTCGCGCGGGGGAGGGATCGAGGGAGGGGGGGGGGAGGGAGGAGCAGGGGTCGTAGTCGAGCTTGCTCACGAGGCTTGAGCTAATAACGCGTGAATATAGCGACGAACAATCGGACGCATTATAAATACGATTTTATGACAGCTCATGTGATGAGCCACCGTCGACACTCTAGGAGATGAGCTTCAAATACCACCACAAAATTAGGGAAGGAGGCTGGCCGCGGGGCGGTAAAGGGGGCACGCGGCATTGGAGAGAGGGAGGAAGAGAGAGAGAGAGAGAGAGAGAGAGAGAGAGAGAGAGAGAAAGTGAGAGAAAGAGTGAGTGAGAGAGAGGAAGAGATCCTTTTTTTCTCTGAAAGAACAGGAATGAAACGAAATTTCACTTCTCGTAAAGTAAATAACCGGACCCTTTCATTCATTCGGGTTCCGTTGTTGTCTTTGATGTCGAGATGGGGAATATACAGCCGCACCGCACCGCGCGTCACAGAGCACACACACTGCACAGTGCAAGTACTTACATACAATCAGCTCTTTGTTTTACGCAAGTATGTAAGTGTAATATATGTATTACCTATCCCAGACAAGGCTGCCATTCTGCCAACTTGGGCATAATTTCATCAAAATTTGCGTTTTAGTTTTTGTGAAAAAGTCTGAAGTGCATTTTATCATATAAGTACAATCTGACAACAGTGGCGTAGCTTGCAATTTGGCAACATTGCAGCTCGTTCATTAAAACCCATGAAAAAGATCGAACTATTGGGTGTTCGGTGAACACCCTCGTATTCGACCTTTTACTTGGCTTCAAATAGACACAAAACTACGTTGCCAAATTGCACGCTACGCCGCTGTCTGACAACTATGCGGCTAGAGTTCCACGCGTTCTTGAAACGCGACTGGTTTCGGGAACACTCCCAAAATGATACCAAAGTCTCGAGAATGTTCTTGAAATAAAAGATAGAAGCCTTAGGAACGTTCTCGAAAGTACACGAAAAGTATCAGGAATGTTTCGCGGTGGATAGAAGTATAATGAAGTATTAATGCCAGGCACAGCGTATTAGACCTGGACGTTTCAATCCAGCCTACACAACCTTCGCACAAGAAATCTGGATTATTTTTTTTCCCCCCCTTTTTGACATTCCAATAAAAATGAAGTTTTTTTATAAATAATTATCTATACTAATTTTATCCTCGTTGGTGCGCCTAGTTACTCCTAAAATCCATCGCAATTATACTTTTGATAATAAATATAGTAAAAACAAATAATCGATTCTGACTCTGTCAAACTGTTCCGAAGAAAAAGATTCTTGAAACCCCAGAGGGACGCAGCATATACAATATACGTCTACGGAAGCATGTTCATTGTCCACTGTTCAGAAGACACATACACATCTGAAATTTGGGAAAGCTGCTTGGTTATTTCAAATAAATTCCGATGTTATCACTGTTCTGTGATTACGCTGAAATTTAAAGAATGCGCGACCGGAGGTATGCATAAATTAATCAAATGCACGATTAAAATGATAAAAATGCATTTTATATTAGTTTTTTATCAATGAGCTGACATAAATATACATTACATTTTCGGAAGCTTACGTGACAAGAGTAAGGCGCGTTGAACACTTGAACGGCTCGGTGCAGTTTCAATTTCAATAAGCGTCCGAAATTGGGTGATTGATTAAACAAACGCCCTGGAATGGGTCTGTTGCGTACTTTTGCTACATCAATATAACTCATTGTATCCAACGTTAAATTCGGCGAAAATAACGATGCGCACATTAAAAACTTCCAAAATCCACTCATTAACTCAGAAAATACCTTCCATTTCAAACAACCCGCGCTACACTAGACACTATATCACCGACTTATAACTACATAGATGGATCCATCTCGTTTAAGTAAACATGAACAGAACTTACAAACATTGGAATGTTTCGTTTAGATGCGTACATTTCTTATATTATTTTGTAATCTTTGATAAACCGAAAAATCCAGACAGCAAATGCAGCCAATAGTCATGTATTTAGAAGGGAATTCCATCATTTTGTAGTTACGATGTTGTTTACTTACAGGCACAGTGGTTCCGTCTATGTAGTAGTATACCGGTGCAAATAGTGTCTAGTGTAGCCCGGGCTGTTTGAAATTGAAGTGATTTCCTGAGTTAGTGAATGGATTTTGAACGTTTTTAATGTGCGCATCGTTATTTCCGTCGAATTTCACATAAGAATCAAGGTTCTATATTTTTGTAGCAAAAGTATGCAACAGACCCATTCGACCCTTTGTAAAGATTTAAATGCACACAGCGCAATGTTGTCGGATTATGCAAGCTTCGTCATGCGTTAAATGATGGGAGTGGTTTCCGCAAGCACCGATATCTACACAACACAACGCTACCTTCAGCTTCGAGATCCTCTGATCTCTTCGAATCCACAATGAGATACGCAAGAGCCTCAAACAAATACAAGCATCAGATACGCTGGTTAAGGATTAACCTCATCACAACGTAACGAGGAACCCAAGATTAAACACAACACAGCCTTTCAAAAGCGGCTGCCACAATTTGAATGCCCCAGAAACTAGATTTACGACTAAATGCTGAGTAATTAATTTAAATGGAACAATAAGATATCATATTCTCGAATGTTGTAAACCTTTTTAGAAGCCATAATTTACACACGCAGTAAATGTATTGATGCGGTTGAATGCTTAGATATTAACCAGCCTCTACCTCCCCACCTTCACCTCTCGGCTGAATCTTCGATCAAAGATCTTTGTTGTTATTAAAAAAGAGTTCTCTGTCCCATTGAAACATCAAATTTGATTGAAGCCGAAACAACGCCCCGCCTAACTCTGTCTCAATTTTAAACTGCACTCCGTAAATACGATCTCATCCCAAAAATTGCAGCCACCACGCTGAGCGAAAAGGAGACACGGAGGATAAGAGAAGGATATGTTCAGGCGTTTCTCGAGATTTATTAAGCAGGTTAAAAACAATGCTCTTTTGTTCTCGAAATAATACGACTTTTGATCTCATTATTTTTCACAGTCCGACGCGAGAGTAAGGGCCATCATACACAGGATTGGTGGCCAGTGGGGAAGTGGGGGGGGGGGGGTGGAGGCACCCGCCGCGACGAGGCTTATCCTTTTTTATACTCTTCGGATGTTAAAATCTGGGAGGAAGGCGTAAGGATACATCTCTTTTCTTCAACGACTTAATTCCGATTTTGTGGACACAATTAAACGTGCGAGTTGAGAGGATCAAATGGGTTTTGCATACACTGAAGCAGCGGGCTCCTCCCTCCTGGTCAAATATACAGAGTGATTCAAGTGTAAAAAATCCAACACTGATTCTCTTTAGCAACATAATAAAAAGAAGAACGAAAAATATCGTTAGATCTCTTTGACTGATTGAGGGGGAGGGGGGGGGGAGGGGTGATTTTCCATATTTTTCCTTCCTTTTCTAGATGCGGCAAATGTAGAGGCTGTTTCAGATAGCTTCGGTTCTGACAGTTCTTTCTCTACATGTGCCGAAGGACAATATCAAGTCTTCAGTTACGTTTTAATGTTAATATTCACTAATTACGACAGTTAACCGAGTCTATTTTGTGGCAAAAAGTTATATTGATTCACCCAGTGAGCGGCGTCAACGTTTTTACACATGTAAACAAAGAGCTGTCAGAACCTTATCTGAAACGGCTTCTACTTTAAATGTACAGCAGTAAAAAACACTAATTTTTGATAATTCCTTGTTTATGATACATCCTCTACACGGACAAACTTGGTTGAAAGCGCAAACAGTTCACACATTTTCAATGGGAAGGTGCCAGTTTTTGCCCAACTCCGTACCGTTTTCCCACTTACATCGTCAAAATGCAAATGTAGGTATTTAGGCGAAAACTTTAGGTCAATGCCGTTTTCCACATTCGATAAATCGAAAATCAAAGGTAGATATCGACTCTTCATACAGTTGCATACTCCGTGTAATACAGCTGAACAAACACAAGGCGAGCACCCTGTACATTTAAAGATCTATTTTCCGTTTCTCTTGCAATATATCAAACTCCTTTGTCGACTGCGGGGACAGCAGGAAAGAATAAACTCGAAACAAGAGGCTTTCAGTCCATGCAGGAAACACGATTTATCTCGCAGCCTCTATTTTAAAAATCTAAACAGATCGGTGATAAAGTTAATTAGAGATGATAATTACAGCGGTGGATGTATAATACGCACTGTATTTAAAGGATGTGTAATGGTATGAGTCTAGTATATTCATGACTTGAATCTAATTTTGGTATGCGATTATTTTAACTGCGTTGAAAAGTAGACCACCGGAAGATTTTCGCGGATGATAAGTTGGAAGGCAAAATAATATGCAGATACAGAAGTTACGCTAACGTGGATAAATCGCCCTCGGGAGACACGAATTGCCTTTGGTACGGTATAAATGCAAAAGCCGACTGCCTTTTGAAATAAATGTGCACATAAACGGAACTGTTTCCGAAGTTCCGTCTCGCTGAGCGTAGTCTCCCGTCAATTACAAGTAGCTTCACACGTGTACATAGTTTTTATTCCTTTTGCTTCATTCAGTTGTAGGCACAGGAATTTGTGTTTCTCTCTCTCTCTCTCTCTCTCTCTCTCTCTCTCTCTCTCTCTCTCTCTCTCTCTCTCTCTCTCTCTCTCTCTCTCTCTCTCTCTCTCTTCTCTCTCTCTCTCTCTCTCTCTCTCTCTCTCTCTCTCTCTCTCTCTCTCTCTCTCTCTCTCTCTCTCTCTCTCTCTCTCTCTCTCTCCATTTAAAATGTACATTTAGAAGAGGATGGAAACTGTAGGGGCTAAATTCACATGATATAGCCACTACTTCTCTATACTATTCTATTCCACTTGCTTCATTCAGTTGCGTATTCAAAAAGTCTTTCTCTCTCTCCCTCCATTTAAAATTCTACATGTTAGAAGAGGATAAAGGTATACAGGCTAAATTAACATGATACCTATACCCCCATGGGCGCCCGAAGCGGGGCATATGGGGGGAAGGGGCAAGGGGGGATGGAGAACAGTCATATAAAACCTCAAAAATAAAACAAATGAAAGGAGCAATAGAAGATGAATAATAATCAAGGAGTAAAAGTTGACGATGGGCAGAGAGAGAGGGAGAGAGAGAGAGAGAGAGAGGGGGGCAATTTCTACTGCATCTTTCTGTAGAGTTTCCTCTACCTACAATGCGAGTGCTACCGAACTGTAAATAAAGTCTCATCGGTGAGTCAGAATTATTATTGTTTTTTGATATACCTATACACAGTACACATAGCTTAAAAATGTATCATTTTAAAGGGCCCCCCGCCCGGGCCCTACCTATCACTGGCTAGTGTCCCCTATACGTCCCACCAAGGCTCCCTGACAATTTTTCTGCGGTTGCCCATGATAACCCCCCTTCTCTCCTATTCTAACTAATTTACTCTTGTTAAATTTTTCGTTAAACAAATCATTAAAAAAAAAAAAAAAATAGAAAAAAATAAAAAATTAAAAAAGTTATTAGCTGCAACCGGAAATGCCTGGTATTGAAAGCGTTATAAAACCTGTGATTCTTTAAACTCTATAGCGTGATAAACTGCTTACTTGTTCGTATAAGTAAATAAAAGGTATATACCAATTTTCGGCCTTAAATGCGCAGTATTTATTACTAAATTGCAATTTAATTAAATGGGTGGGTATTTGTCGCGTAATGGGTCTGTTGCAAACTTTTTCTACAGCACTATAGAGTGTTCAGTCTCATCAGTCTCATGTAAAATCGCGTGAAAAGTCCATTGGTCGCATCAGAAAGTCATGAAATGCGATCATAAACTCACAAGAGACGATTAATGAAATCCATGATGGCGGTAAAATATCGAGCAACCTGTATGCACCAAGAACATCCAAGGATAGCCAACCTCACAATATCACACCTAATCACAATGTAAATAAACACATAACCTCTGAAGCTGTGAGGTTGTGAACGTTGGCAATCCTTGAATTTTAAAGGTGCATGCATACAGATTGCTCGATATTTTACCGCCATCTTGGATTTCATTAAACGTCTCTTATGAGTTTATTATCGCATTTCATGACTTTCTGACGCTACCAATGGACTTTTCGGGCGATTTTACATACGATGAGACACTCATTATTGTTGTAGCAAAAGTTTGCAACAGACCCATTACGTTGATATCTTCAAACGAAATTGCAGACTGGCAACAGAAGCAGATTGCCTCCCGAAGAATCGATTATTCAACATAGGTTTAAATGGAGACAGTTAATTGACGTTTTTTCCACAAAGCACGAGCCGCCACTAACTCGTAAATTCTTTTTTCCACATGAGAATCAACGTATTTTTGTAACCCTACGATCCTCATCTCACCGATCTCACGTCTTTTAGGTGCGAGTCCATCGATCTCAATTCAATAGGTTCCTCAGTATCCTTTCAGGGAACCGAGAAACCATTAATTTTTATTTTAGCGACAGTTATGGTCTTTCCTCTGGGCTCTCCATTTTAATTCAGTAGAGAGCCGATGGCTATTCCTATTTTAATTTACAACGATGGCGCATTACTTGCTGTTTTATCCGTGAAGAGGGAAGTACTGCATGTGGTCTGATGTGAATCATATAGAACGAACCGGCAATAAGCAGAATCAGAAACCCCTCATTAGCGAGTAATGAAAAACGACTTGAAATAAAAATGATCTGTAGATTAAGAAAGTGTTTTCGCTTCGAAAGACCATGTTGACACGAAACTCCATAGTCCACCGCCAAGCCGTAGATTGAAGAGTAGATCTCGATATGTCGTGCTTTCTCCCTGTATACTCGTTAGGAGCGTTATCGCCCAAAGGTTTACCTTGGAGTTCGTCCTTCTCTCTCTTTGCCCTTTTCAATTCGTGATTAAGAGAAGGATAGTGATAGACACTGAGGTCACGTGATAGCCCCTCCCTCCATCCTTGTCCAACGCATATCTTCCAATGGGCAAAGAGAAAGAGAAAAAGAAATTCCTGGATACGCTTATGTTATCGCCCTTATTTTCCGCTACCCCCTTCTTAATGGTCTTTAATTCACCTCACCGCACCAACGGTGTACCTCCCTCTCCCCTCCCTTTCACCCTCCCCTCCCTTCCACCCTCCCCTCCCTCCTACAACTAGCTCATTAATACTAGCGGCTCGTGTTGTACAAATAAATTACCTTTTTAATTTCGAATCTTGCGTGCGTTTTGATAACATTTCGCGGTTTTCCGAACGTCTCATGAAGTGACTCAGAGTTGCCGCGTTTTGTGCGTGGCCAATCACATATACGCAACCAATCTTAAAAGGTTCCTTAAATGTTCATGAAACGATCGCAAAGTTTTCTTAAGACTTTCTCAAAACTAAATTCATTTTTTTTCTCTCCTGCTGTTTCTGCTATTTTTCCTTCCTTCAATAGGTTATTTATTAATGGGTCTGTTGCGAACTTTTGCTACAACGATAAAAAGTTATCATTCCAATGTAAAATCGCCTGAAAAGTCCATTGGTGGCATCATAAAGTCATGAAATACAATAATAAACTCACAAGAGGCGTTTATTGAAATCCAAGATGGCAGCAAAATATCGAGGAATCTGAATGTATGCACCGTGATCATCCAAGGATTGCCAACGTTTACAACCTCATTGGAGGTAGAGGTTATGTGTTTGTTTACGTTGTGATTGGTTGTGATCGATGTTGTGAGGTTGGCTATCCTTGAATGTTCGTGGTGCATGCATACGGATTGCTCGATATTTTGCCACCATCTTGGATTTCATTAAACGCTTCTTGTGAGTTTATTATCTCATTTCGTGGCTTTCTGATGCCACCATTGGACTTTTCAGGCGATTTTACATTAGATTAAACACTCTCAATCGTTGTAGCAAAAGTTTGCAACAGACCCATTCACGCATTCGTACTAACATTTTTCACTTTCTCCCTCCCCCTCCCCCTCTTTACTTTTTATTTTTTTACTCGGGAGTACTCAACCAAATCAGGTGATGAAGAAATAATTAATAAAACGCTTTCCTGCAAGAGTATGATGAGATCCGTTTTTGACGAAATTGATTAGCGCAATTGCAGTTCACATATAATTACTCCTACTATAGATTGAGAACACATACATATTTCTAAATAAATAAAAAGAGCAAAGGCTAATCTACAGGAATTTTTCTTTCTCTCGCTCTCTATCTATCTGTCTCTCTCTGGTCACTTGAAGACATGATGTGCAAGAAAAATAGCTAGAAAAAATTAATAGTCGTTAGCCCCAATCTCTGTTCTTAGCATCCTTTTCTAACACACGATCAAATGGGTGGAGAGAAAAGAAGAGACGAGCGAGCTCGTTGATAAGAAACAGAGACTGATCTAACAAAAGAATTTATCTCATTCCTCTTTCTGGTCATTTGAGCACAATATATGTGGGCTCTTGCCAGTGGCGTCGCGTGCCATCTGGCAACTTTGAAATTTGGCCATTTAAATCCATATAAAAAGTCGAACTGTTGGAGGTGCACAGTGCACTCCCTCGAATCGACATTTTACATGGGTTTAAATGGTCAAATTACAACGTTGCCAGTTGGCACGCGACGCCACTGGCTCTTGCAATTTTTTGCAGTGAGCAAATAAATGGTCCAATCCGATGTAATGGCCAGCTAAAATCACGAAAATCACATCGAAAAAGTCTAAAATTTAGTAATAAACTCAATAAACTGTTGTAACTTCAAGATTGTAATGGCATGGCGCTTCAACGCAGGTATATCATGGGAGATTCTTGTCTAACCTGTCACTTTCTCTGCGGAAACACAGAGATATGTCTCATTTTAGATAGGAATCGCCCACGATACGTACCTGCTTTGAACCGCCATAATGCCCGATTCTGAGAGTGAATTTCATGATTTTTCAGTGTACACGGAAAAAAACTACGGAGAAAATAACCATACGGATACCTGATTTTGGCACCTGCTAGATGTTATGGTCATGTTAACCAGAAGTATACTATGTTTTGACTGGGTACTATACTCTGTTCACGATAAGAAGGCGGGTAAGAATTCAGGTAGTAATGCACTATTTAGCAACAGTGCGGCTATACCGGCTACTCCAACCCTTCGCAGTGGCCGTTGTTCTTCCGACTTCTCTCTTGGCACGGAGGATTTCCGAGAACCGACAGACTCAACAATTTACACACGTCCAGTAAAAATTGCGAACGGTGAAAAATACGAGAAAACGGACGAAATTTTCGCCCAAAAGGGCCAAAACTCGGCAAAATTAGTCGACTTTGAATATTGATGACTCTCATATATTCGATATTAGACGAAATATTCTGAATTTAATTCCGACTGAAAAATACGAATTTCGGAGAGTCATCAATAATCAAAGTCAACGATTTTTGCCGAGTTTTGGCCCTTTAGGGCGAAAATTTCGTCCTTTTTTTCGTATTTTTGACCGTTCGCAATTTTTACTGGACGTGTGTAAATGGTTGAGTCTGTCGGTTTTTGGAAATCCTCCGTGCCAAGAGAGAGATCGGGAGAACAACGGACACTGCAAAGGGTTGGAGTAGCCAGCATAACCACACCGTTGCTAAATAGTGCATTACTACCAGAATTCTCACCCGCCTTCTTATCGTGAACACAGTATAGGTGATGTTACCTGATTGCATGTCGAATTTACTCAAAGTATCGGTAAATGTACCATACTTCTGGTCAAGTTTACCATAACAACTAGCAAGTGCCAAAATCAGGTATCCGTATGGTTATTTTCACTAATCTTTTTTTTTCCGTGTACTCATCGTCATTTCGTCAGGTTTTTATGCAAGAATCAACTCTTCAATCCCCCATAGCAAAAGTTTGCAAGAGCCCCATTATAAAAAAGGACCATATTCTGACATTAGTCTCTATACTCTATGTCTACCCTTTTCAAGCACACGCGTTCCAATGCAATGGGAGGAGAGAGAGACTGAGAGACTGGCTCATTCTCTGCTTATACGATCAGTCAGCCCTCTTTTTCTCATTGCTCCGCGTGATGTGCAAAAGCAATTGCAAGCGTGCACACTGCACCGCGCCAGAATTATGGATGCCACGCCCACAAATCCTGGTCCTCTCCACTCGCCGCAATCGCCAGCTTCCGTGGACGCGGTCGCCGCGCCGCGCCGCGCCGCGCCGCCGTGGCTGGCTCATTGTCAGCTGGCTGAGCTGAGAAGCCGGCCGGCCTGGTCGTGCACAGGGATAAGCCAAGGAGCGCGCTGCACAAATCAACAGCGTTGCCAAAATGTACAGTTAGAATGAGGGCTACCGTTTAGAAGATCTTACAAGGAATTTTATAATGGAGCTGTTGCATACTTTTGCTACAGGCTTATTAGTAGTTGATTATGGGGTAATACCCTGTAAAAAGAACGATTAGCGCACTAAAAAATCACGAAATCCACTCCTAAACTCACAAAATGCTTTTAAATGCGAGACCGTAATGG
The DNA here is from genome assembly GCA_011764245.1 of Trialeurodes vaporariorum. Classification (NCBI taxonomy): domain Eukaryota; kingdom Metazoa; phylum Arthropoda; class Insecta; order Hemiptera; family Aleyrodidae; genus Trialeurodes; species Trialeurodes vaporariorum. The sequence goes on from VMOF01000002.1 coordinate 79,547,307, forward strand.
CGGCCGAGGCCGCGGTTTTCTTATGGCAATTGTATGCTTCTTCTTCTTCTTCTTGTGTGGTGTTGCGAGAACACCTCGTGTAGATGGCGCTGATTGAAGATAGGGAGCCCCAATGAAAACCGCGGCCCCGGCCGCCATTACGGTCTCGCGTTTAAAAGCATTTTGTGAGTTTAGGAATGGATTTCGTGATTTTTTAGTGCGCTAATCGTTATTTTTACAGGATATTACCCCACAATCAACTATTAATAACCCTGTAGCAAAAGTTTGCAACAGCTCCATTCACCGATACTTCAACCAGACGGCAAAAAGATTACACAGCCAAAGTCAGCAGTGAGACTGTGTTTTAGAGTAAAAAATGCACTCATCTGGCTCATCGGTCGTAATTCGCTGTGTCGAAACTCACGTAGCGTATCAAACTATTTCTCTCACTCTCCCGTGACCCTCATACAGCCTTTAGCCGTGGTCAGGGATGTGTCTTCCTCTCTCTTTGCCCATTTGAACGCATGTGTTAGAAAATGATGGAGATAAGGGTTGTCACGTGACTTCAGCCGCTGATTCTGTCCTTTGCTAACACTTCCAATCAAATGGAGAAAGAGAGAGAAAGACAAATTCCTGGCTACGGCTGACAGTGGCGTAGTGTCCAACTTGGCAACGTTGTATTGTGCCCATTTAAACCCGTATAAAAGGTCGAATGCTAAGGCGTTCACCGAACACCCTATCGTTCGATCTTTTTAATGGGTTTAAATGGACGAACTGCAACGTTGCCAAATAGCACGCTACGCCACTGACGGCTGATTGCTAGTCGAAATTCGTGTACAGGTCCTTGTTTCAATACATTTTCTTGTCAAATAAACATTAACCCTTTAAAAACCACGTAAGTTCAAGAGAAAACCTCCCCTCCGTTTTTAGAGGTAAGGTAGCTAACAGTTCGTACTCGGTGGAGTTGGAATAGCCTATACGACGAATTGAAGGCGCCCGACACGAAACCTTATCTTGTAAGTGTTTCATCGATCATCGCGTTTATCCGGAATGAAAACTGAAACAATGTGAAATGAACTCGAGGAGAAAAACGAGTAAACTCGAGTTTGGTCCATAAGGGGTTAAAATGCTTCCAAAATTACATTTCTGCCAAAAAATGTTGCACGAAAATATATGTGCATAAAATTTTAGCGATGAGAATGAGAGATAGCAGCACATGGGAGGTCATGTGAAAGTGAGGGAGATAGTTGAGAATGATTATCGTTTTTTTTTTCACCTTGTCATCTGAAAGAAAATATCCAAGAAAATACTCGGATTTGTGATCCGTCTCTTCACCGGTGGAAACACCTTTACGTCTTCTTTAAAATTTGATGGAATTTTGATATTTTTGCGTTTGAAAAAAACATGAAAGACCAGGAGTAATATAAACCATTACAGTAATGCTGCTGAACTGGATTAGTAGTCCCTTTGTCTACCAGCGGGCCGATCATTTACTTTATCATTAAACCGATCGTTAAAACTGTCTACGAGTGATGCTATTGGTCGAAAATTGTAAATCTTGGCTGTTGCTATGGTAACCATCGTTAAGAGTCTCGTTTTATAAAGGCTATTCATGAGTTACCTTTAAAAAACGGACACTATAACGATGGTTACCATAGCAACGGCTAAGTTTTACAATATTCGACCAATAGCATCACTCGTAGACAGTTATAACGATTGGTTTAACGATAAAGTAAATGATCGGCCCGCTGGAATCATCGGTGAATTAAAAAAATTAGCCCGAGATCCGCACGAAACGGCAGCCCCGGTTAAAATCCGTAATCTTTGCGTTGATTTAAATAGAAGGAAATGTAAATTTTGCAACACTGTGACTCCGCAACTCGGAGGCGGCAGATCTACTGTTTACTCGCCGTCCAGTCGCGGCTAACCTGGCTATTATACATCTCCTTAATTTATTTAATTCTTAGCCCATTAATTAAAAGGAGAGAAACACTTAGACTGGGAAACTTGGACGAATGGGGCGGCCGCGGAGGACCAGGACGCAGGAGAAGTCTCAGAAAGCAAATGTAGACTCAGAGTTGCCGGATTGCGAAACGCCAGTAGCGCACCGAGAGTTTCTTCATCTCTCTCTTTTCTCCATTAAGAAACGTATGTTAGACAAGGATGGACAAGGGGATAAAACCCCCTCCTTCTGTCCTTTTCCTACTCATACATTCAAATGGGAAATGAGAGAGATGGAAGATATCCTGGTTGCCCCAGTGCGAAACGCGAAAGTAAACAAATCTCTGCCTGACTGCCTAAGTGGTCCAGCATCCTTCTCGGGTTTTTGTTTTTGTATTGTTTGTATAATTTCGATAGACAAAATAATACATGACTTTGTTCAGGTGCATCTTCAGCGTTTCGTTCCGATTTCCTCCAACAGAGCGCTTCTGTTCGATTAATTTCAAATTACAAACCAAAGGTAATAGACTGTTTTAGTAGAGTGATACATCGTATCGATTGCCGTTTGAGGGCCTCTGGTTCCAAACAAACTCTGGTTCAATGCATTATCCCCATAAGCGGATTTTTTAACGGAAATTTAGACTATTAAATCAAACAATTAATGCGACCTTTTAGCGATTATGAATTCTACGTCCTCGAAAATGCTTAATATTGCCTGGTTCCACCCGTGAAACTGCCAAAATCAACAAGATATTACAGATTGAACGATGCGTTTGGAGGTTGGAATCACCCAAATGTTATTGTTGTTGTTGTGGAATTGGTGGGATTTCGGGCGATTCTAACCTACAAATGTAACATTTAATCTGTAATATCTTATTGATTTCGGCAGTTTTAGTCAAGGAACCAGGCATAATTAAGCATTTTCGAGGACGTAGAATTCATAATCGCAAAAAGGTGGCATTAATTGTTTGATTTAATACCCTAAATTTCCGTTCAAAAGTTCGCTTATGGGGAAATTACATTGAACCAGAGTTTGTTTGGAACCAGAGGCCCTCGGACGGCAATCGATACGATATATCGCTCTACTAAAACAGTCTATTGAGGTCATTTCCGGAAAAAGGACCCTTAAGACGACAGTGTTTTCCTGAAAAATCAAAGAGACTTATACCTGAATAGCGCACTTTTTGTGTTATGGGCCCTTTTCTGGAAATTGTCTCAATTTATTTTTAGGTCAACGGAAAGTCAGATGCTAGATAATTATTTCAATGTTATCGAAGCAAAACATCTCATCCACGATTTTGTAAGCAAGACTGAAAGTAACATAAAATAGAACACCGCAATTCGATACAAAAATCGAACTGACAATATTTTAGCACATTTAAATAAACTTTAGCATTTGCGAAACAGCTAGACAAAAACCTCGCGAAGTTTAGGCTGAAACGTATGTACTTACAACGCAAGGTATAAAAACTCCCAAATTCAACCCCCCGATCAAGGTGTTAAAATTAGGCTTTTGCAAGCCGGTCTAGGTTTATTTTATTCACAGGGTTAGATTACCTAACAAAAATGAAAGTGCAATTCAGTTGTTACTCTATAGGCCAAAAATTTACAGAGATAAAGGGTTAAAATGTGACCAATTTCTCATTTAAAATCATGCATTTGCGCTTCAAGATGCACGCACTTGCAAATCAGTGAGGTCTGAAATATTACAGATGACACGTCTCTCTTTTCCAGTTTGATTACAGTTTCGATTTTTCAGTATAATTAGTCAAAATTTCGGCTGTGACGACTCTTAGATTATTCCCAAGAACTGCTGACAGATTTCTATTTGGAGGGGGGGAGGGGGTGTCGGGAATCCTTTAGAGGAAAGATTACGTCGAGGAGCCAGATTTCTTCTGGCATTATCCTTTGTTAGAGCAAACGCGTTTAGAGTGCAGGCCTCAGCAAGAGACACGAGTGCTAAGACTTTGATAAAAAGACGCAGGTGATCCAATAAAGTATTTTCAGGAACTAGTCAAAGATTGTTATTTTAGATCTGTAAAGAGTGAAGACTGATGATGATTGATAATCAGCAAACAATTCCGTCAGTAGACGAACCACCAAATAACAACGAATTCTTTCATGCATAGTGATGCGGCATAAGCGCGAACGGTGCTTAATCACCTGCCTCTTTGAACGTGTGCGGAGGCGGACGCCTTATCGGGTCATAACAACCAGCGTTGAACTACTGAAAACGCATCAAAACTCACCGGTGAGGAGATGGTTAGCAAGAGTTTAGACTCGTTTACCAATAAATTTCGATGCGGTTTATTTTTTTTTTTTCGGTAGCTGAAAACTATACTTGTCAGGACCCAACACTCAAAATGTGTCTCCTGCATAAAGCCTCTCCAGACGATCAAAAGGGATCCTCAAAGTAGCTCTCCCAAGAGGGCATTTCGTAATCGGTGCTTGACGATCATCGATCATGTCGGATTGCCGGGTTGCGGGTCATCATCAATCTTAATTAGCACAGATTCATTTTCTGTCAAACTATACACAACATTTTTAAAATTTTTACGTCTCATTTGCTGTCAAACTACACAACATTTTTAAAGATTTTACGTCAAGTGTCTGATGTTCATTTGCAAATATTTGAAAATAAAGCGTATTGCGCACCGGTCACCAACGGCCACAATGTGAGCTACTTTGACTATCTCATTTGATCGTTTGTAGAGGCCGCCCGCTAGCCAACCACTCACCGGGCGGCGAGGTTAGATGCAATGAGGTGTATTTTCGATAGCTCAACGCTACTTTCCAAAACCAAATACTAATAAGCGAATTTTAGCGATCGAATATCATTCATCGCCGAATGATATTCGATGGATTTGCATTTTATTTTGATGATATTCGATTGTTTCGTTGGTCTCACCGGAGACCGTTGAATTCCAACAATTGGAAATTTCGAATTCACCTCCGGAGGTAGATTCGATTTTGAATTGTTGCAACCGGTGTCAGAAATCTCATCTTCTATCCTGTTTGACTCCTTTCGCCACGATAATTTCGGAAACAACGAACTTTTCGAATAAAGTTTATTGTACGGACCATGCGTAGAAGTCATTTTCCTATGAGACAAACATAATTTTAACTTCGAAAACGCTAGTTTTATTGTTAAAAATGGCCATGTTATTCAGATCTGATTTAGAGGTCATGTTATGGAATATTATTATCGAATTTTTCACTTTCACGAGAATATCATCCAGATGTACATTCTCGACTCTCATCGGCTAGATTTTTCACCGATCAGCGGCATCAGTTAGCAATCATCAATTCTTTAATTGAATGATATTCGATCGCTAAAATTTGCTTAGTAATGCGTCTCCTCTACCGGTATACATGGATTTTCTGATCCTGTCCATTGGCAACAACGCAACGTGCAAGCGGAGCGAAACTACGACTGAGGCCTGCGGTTGGGGGCGGGTGGTTAACATCTTTCGTGGATACGACGCGAGTACGTGTGATGTTCCAGCCGTGGTGTTTACGTCCGCGTGTGATGTCTTCATTCGTCTCTACCCTCCACCCCTCTCCCTCCATGGACGTCTCTGATTACAGGTCATTTATGTAATAGCTCTCCGTGCAATGCGTTTTCATTTCACATGCGTCTCCCCCGCCCTGTCTCTCCACGATCTGCAAGGCGCGGCGGCGCTCGATACACGGCAAACCACTAAGAACATGTTCTCCGCTAAATCGATCACCGATTGGACGACCATGCACGAGTGGGGGCGAGGATCGCCGCGCCGGAGGAAGAGGGGAGCAGGCAACCCCCGTCGTACTCCCCCCCCCCCCCACGGTAACCCAGATCGCCCCCTTTTCAATCTAGAAACCAGATGCGACGTGGCGCAAGGCGAGACAAGACTCGCGAGCTGTGTATATATTTACAAGATAAACTGTTGAAATTAATCGCCACCGTTGGAGTTAATCGACGTTCACAGTCCCGCCGTGGAATAATATACAAACGTAACATACCTTAAAAGCCCCGATGGATCTTCTGTTGCATTTACGCTGTACAAAGCTTTCTAGAGGCGAGTTATCGAGACTCCCTTTATGAAGCGACTTAATGTTTCGGCATGGTCGTTAATGGTCCATCGGTAGAATTAAAAGAGTGTCACAATGTCGGGCAACTCCTGGAATTTTTCCCTGGATTGGTTGCCCCCAATACATGAAATAACTGACGGGCGCGCACAGTAACAAATAATGGGGCTATTGCACACTTTTGCTATAAGCGATTTAATAGTCGATTATGGCGTAAAAATCTCAAAAAATAACGATAGCGGCACTAAAAACTTCCAAAATCCACTCCTAAACTCAATAAACGCAGTTATTTGCGCGAGCGTAATGGTGGCCGAAGGCACTAACAATGGGAGATTCCCATCTAACAATTCTGAAACTCCATCAAGAAGTGACCAATAAGAGACTACTTTCATTTGACACCGGTGTCACTTGGTGTTGCGGTACCATTCATCGGATGTGGATCATCACTCTGATGACTAATTACTCTGTGAATCATCCTTGTCAACATAGAAAGAGTGACGAAATTAAGATAGGAATCTCCCATTGTTAGTGCCTTCGGCCACCATTACGCTCGCGCAAATAACTGCGTTTATTGAGTTTAGGAGTGGATTTTGAAAGTTTTTAGTGCCGCCATCGTTATTTTTTGAGGTTTTTACGCCATAATCGACTATTAAATCGCTTATAGCAAAAGTGTGCAATAGCCCCATTATGAGGCTTACCTCCGTGCTTCGACCTGAATGTCAGAAGTTCAGATGGTACAGTACAGCTGCACAGAGTTCGTATTTTCAAGTCCAGATGAAGAGTTTTGCGGGGCTCAATAAAAACGTTGGAATTGGTGGATTATTACGACCCAAGCTCCTCTGAATAAAAGGGCCTTGAGAAGTCGTTCTGGAATCATCAAGAGTTTGTGATTGGCGGGTGGGTGATGCGACGAACTAAAACATTTTGACTTCCGTCAAAAACTGTACGTGCCATGTCCACAACCGAGTCGCAAAGATCCCCTTACACAAAGACTCGTGTAGCACAAAATTTGCCGAACTAATGTGTACTAAATGAGGAAGGACTTAAAAATTAGGCCCACAAAACTAGACTTCAGTGTTATGCTTAGCTTTGTTACTTGGTATCACGGGAAGAATTACAAAGTTCAAGGCCGAGAACTTTTAAAATAAATAGAAGGGCCTGATAAGTATAACAATAAGGGATTCACTGATTGTGAGATTCTTAATGAAGGCAAATGCCAGTCGAACACAATATTTTATTAATTTGTCGGCGCAAAACCACGTTAAAGTTGAAGGTGGGATTCCTAAGGAGGGATACGTGGATAGGGACAGGAGCCCAGTGACGTGGAAAGCCCTTCAAAAGCCCGCGAGTCGGATTTGAATAATCAAGCCCCAGATTCCTAGCACGTTGAAAAATGACAACTTTTTCTCTTTTTTTCCACTCTATTCCAAAAATAATGCCCCACTAAGAGTGATGCCTGGGGGCGGGCGGCCCCTCACCCCCACGGCTCCTACACCACTTCCGAGGGGAGGAGACTACAGGGACCAAGCGATGAAATTTTAAAATATTTTATTTACACTCGAGGACGAGAGTGACATTGAAAGATAATCCACAACACTACATCAGGGGCAGCGGAGAAGTGCATAGCTCTGGGTGCTGAAGATGGTTCGGGGGATGTTGCCAGAGTTATAGAAACTTTAGTCTGCATAATATACACTCTTCGTTCAACGAAGCTAAACGAACAAATTTTGACCAGACACCAGGCACCAGTGCGGGTGGGAGGGGGATGAAAATCAAGTTGAGGCGAGGTTAGTTAATGCATTGCATAAGTGAATTCGGGAACACATGCATTTTTTATTTTGACAATAAGCTCAACACAAGAGCGCCACTCAGGCAAGGATAGGCGGGGGAGTGGTGTTTAGAGAGGGTGGCTAAAGAGGCGAAGGGAGGGGGGGGGGGGTTTAAAGTGCGTAGGGGCGGACACTGGGGCTATAAAGAGCTTATGTAGAATGCAGCGTTTCTCGTCCTCGTATCCTTCGTATGGTTCGAAAGGGCGGGATGCGGACGGGTTCTAAATTTAAAGCACACGACTACCACTATATGTATAGCGCATACACTTGCAAGGATATGCCTTATACAACATGTAGGTGAATTTTGTTTCGGGAATGGCAGCTGCATCAGACAAACTGCGCGGGGAACGTGTATCCAGTAAAATCCCCGTCCTTAAAAAGACATAAGCTCTACAAGGTTATTTATTTTGTTTTTTTCTTGTAAGAGTGTAGACTTGCCTTGCGCTTCACCCTTTACTGTTATGTCGTATGTCATCACTCTTGTTCTTCGCTGCTTGCGCTTATTTCACAGGTTAGGCTTTTCTGGGGTCTCTTTATGAGTTAGAAGCACTGGCGCAACCAGGATATCTTCCATCTCTCTCATTTCCCATTTGAATGTATGAGTAGGAAAAGGACAGAAGGAGGGGGTTTTATCCCCTTGTCCATCCTTGTCTAACACACGTTTCTTAATGGAGAAAAGAGAGAGATGAAGAAACTATCGGTGCGCTTCTGGTTAGAAGTAAGACTCGAAGGAGCTGTTGCGGTAGGGGAATGGAGTGTGGTTATTTTTGAATTGACTTCTAAAACAACTAATTAAAATTGAGTCAGAATGAAACAGGCAAAGATAGGTATAGAATAATCTTTTTTAAATAAAAAAAAATAAAATAAAATAAAAAAATAAAAATCAACGCTATAGGTTCTGGAAATTGATTTTCACAGTTATCGCCTGAATTACCATTTCTAGAACCCAGTACGCAGTCTGAGACAAACAGAATGTCACACCACACAACTCCTCATGATAAAGCTATGAAGACGAGTCGATCCTTAGGTCGGAGATGTTCCAGTGTTTCAATTTACAAGGTAATTAACGGCGAAGACGATGATGATATCTGGCCAGGATATACGGTAGCAAATCACCAAATGCATGTGTTGAATGATATACTGTGCGTAGTGTGCGTTGCATATTGCATACCTTCGGTAAGATATGCAATACGTATCACAACATATACAAATGTTGAGCGGTATATTGTGCTTTGCGTATTGCATAACGTGGCCCTCGTCAGGTGCCTTGGTCTCCGATAGTGCAGTCAAGGACAAAAATAAGTTTCAAGTGATGAACATCACTGAGAAAACGCCAGAATGGATTGTCTCTACAGCTGCAGCAAAAGTTTGTTAAGGACTCCTTTCGATGCATCGATATTCCCTCCGTTTAAGGCAATGAAAAAGAGTCAGTCCTCAGGTTCAAGGAAACTTCTAAAATGATTGATATATTTATACATGGATTTAAAAGGGAGAAAAATATGATAATAATTGTTATGGTTTACGACCCGCCGCCACCGCACCGGTGATATCGAGCCACTGTGCGAGTGTGTACAGAGTGTGGCGGTGCCGGTGGCAAGAGTAGGAGCCAAGGTGTAGTTTGATCGTAACTCCAATCGTGGGCGCTTAGAGGTGGGGGGGGCAATAAGAAGAGGAGTATTTCATGCAAAACGGGCAAGAAAAACGGGCATGTTCCTATTGGAAGAGGTTTTTTAAAAATGATGCCCCGGAGCAACAGGTTTTGCACATCCCGCGAAATGCCGCGCCGAAGCATGTCAACAAGTCGGTTCTTCAACTGCCACTTCCATGCCGCGTTGCCAAATTGAAGATAGGAAAACTAACACTGATTTTGTATTGATGCAAATAGTAGTTCAGATTTGTCACTGACAGCACATAGAATGAAATTCAGCGACGTTTCGTTCACTCAAGATTTCTCAATACTCTATAAGACCGGTAAATAATTATCGCTTCAAACTGATTTCAAGTCTCCTGGCACAGCCAGAAATTTATTTTATAGATCATAGCTTGAGTTATAATTCATATCGGAGCTGCAAGCTCTTAAGCTTCCATTGAGAGTGTCTAGAAAGAAATCGTCAACTTTACATAGACCTCTATCTGCGTTAAACGCTATTATACTGATGAAAAGTGACTGACTGAGTTCGAAATTAAACTTAGTTTCAACCGAAATAACCTAGTCCTTTGAGAATTTAAGCTTTATCGCGAAAAATGCAAACATTACAAATGTTCCACTATACGTATATAAAATAGGGCCGAGTTGGGTAAAAATTGATCTAAGTTTTGATCTCAGCTTCCCAACTTCCATCGATTGGCACAATTTCAATGCCATTTACGCGAAAAATCATTGAAATACATTCAAATTTAATTAGAAAGAAAACTTATGTTTGGTGCTTGTCGCGGACATAATAATGTCACAAGGGAGGTCTACTTCCAGTAAGAGAGACACAAAATGCGATGTTAACCAGAGGCTCCTCCTCCAACGAACTCCGAGTTCCTGTGGACGATAAAACAATGGCAACGCTGCTTCGGGTGGCTTCCAGGCCTCGTTCCTCTTTTTTGTTTACGAGCTCGGCAACACATATTTTCTTCATTATAGACCGCGGTCCGCATCCCGAGCGTCGCACGTCCAGAGCCCGAATCGATAAAAATGTCAATCGCTGATTTATTCATCAATCCCGCGAGCCACTGGCCACTCCAGCAACTAGCCACTGGCCACTAGTCTATTGGTGCGTCCCGACCGCATAAAATCCGTGGTCACTCCAGAAGTGCCATTGCCCGTGCGGCAGCTCGGAGCCCCGCAAATCCCGCGTGCAAGGCAACCGATCCTCAGCGGCTCCGGACCCGGGTCTCAGTCTGAAGCGCGCCGCGCCGTACAACTTTCGCTTCGAGCCGCCGCGCGCCGCGCCACGCCGATGATGTCTTGTCGGACGCTTTTTCGCGTGGGCATTGCCGCGCCGGGCGCAGAACGCAGAACAAGTGACAGCCGACTTTGCAGGCTTAGGGTGCAGTCACCGGGCTCAAAAGGGCAGCCCCCCCCCACCCCGTAATGCCTGCGACTCGGCTCATTGCCGCGCGCAGCAATGCTCCAGTTCGGTTTGAAAAAGTCTTCAACATTTCATTCCTTGCCAACCCACTAACTTCCCACGATTCTTAAAAAAAAAAAAAAAAAAAAAAAGTTACATAAATTATTGGAAAGAATGAAGAAGAGAAATGGTCTCATTTGCACTTGAGGAACTTCGATAGCAAAAGACCGTACTAAACCGAGATGGATTCAAAAAGGATCGGCTACCTTTCAAACGGTAGTCCCTACACCATAGGCGGCGCGTATAAGGGGTTATTGGGGCTATAGCCCCCCCACTTTTTTGGGAACGAGGGGCTAAAAAAATTTTTGAACGAGAAAAAAAGGGAAAAGGGGAAAAAGAAAGAAAAAGAGAAAAAGAAGGAAAAAGGTTATTTGTCCCCCCCCGCCAGCGTCAAACGTTTATTGTGAAAAAGGTGAAGAAGAAGAAAAACAGCTGTTGAATTTTAGACCCCCCCCACTTTTTGACCCCACGCGCCGCCCATGCCCTACACAGCAGTGAACGGTAGTTTATAATCACTGACTTTATAAAATTTCATGGAAATAAAATTAAAGATTCATTTAAAGAGACCAAACAAAGTATAATGAAACGTGTGAAGACATTTCGTTTCGCAAATTTCAAATTTAATGAATTTTTTGAAATTTCTAATATTTTTGGTGTCGGAAGGTCATCCTGCCATAGCAAAATGACCTGGGCATAGCCGTAGCCAGGAAGTTGTCCTTCTCTCTCTCTTAGCCCGTTTGAATGCACGTGTTAGAAAAGGACAGAAATGGAGGCTGGCTGAAGTCACCTGACAGCCCCTACAGTCATCCTTTTCTAACGTATACGTTCAAATAGACTGAGAGAGAGAGAGAGAGTGGTCTTTCTGACACTTAAGCACACGCTGCAAGTCCAAAAAAAAAAATCCAAGTTTCCGTTGTTGTAAAAATGCAAGCTTTCTCTAATGATGTGGTTTTGTTACCCTTTTCTTTCAGAATTCCAGTTTTTATAAGGTAAAACCGAACCTAGAAACATAGTGGTTGATACTCGGTGTACAAAGGCGAGTCCAGAAATGTGTCTTTCTTTCGCTTAGTCTATTTGAATACTTCTGTTGGAAAAGGATAGAAGATGGACCATCACATGACTATAGAGCCACAATCTGTCTTTTTCTGACACATGCATTTAAAGGGAATGAAAGTGAGAGCGACAAATTCCTAAATCCGCTGTTGACGGTGTGCAACAGCACACGATTTCAGTTTTTTTTTTTTTATTTATCGTTTTCTCGGCGCGACAGGACGTATTTAATGCGAGTTTATTTTCACTCTGTGAACCTCATGTTCGATACCGTGTTCGACATTTAAATCGTGGGAGGGACATAAAAAACCAAATCGGAGGCGAGAAAGCATTTCTCATTGCTCACCTCGTAGTTAAAATTCAAACATGATCCACTTCAAGGCCAAACCATTTAACGATTGTCCGTGAGTCGGCGATACATTTAGTTGTCTACATATAAGCCGCAGTCTTCTTATTTCAGTATGAAAAACCACTAAGTATTTTCATGGTATGGAGGACAAAGTAGGAAACATACGGGTGTGCCGTTGAAAATTCGCCAAAGATTATTGGCTGAGCTCCGCCTTCTTTTCTGAAACGATCTCTATATCTCAATAAAACCAACTCATGACAGGATATACTCAATTCAAGAGCGCACGGTAGGTGACCCAAAGGTGGCCCATCCCAGCTTATCTCGCAGTTAATTACACGAATTGACGATAGATGGCGTTAGTGCTGAATAGCAGGATGCTATCGCTTCTCCCACTCCAAAAATCATGAGCATCGGGCGATTTATTCGGCACGGAACAGTGCAAACGTCCATTTTCGCAGGTCTTCAACTAATTTTCACGGAAGTAAACAATCGTAAAAGCTAAGCCCTTCAATTGATTCCACATTTGACTTTAAATTCATCATAATCATTATAATTTCTGGTGTAAGTAGGGTCTAGATTCCGTTTTTGAACGATAAAATAGCATTTGAATACTGAAGAATGAAATTAAAAAGAGTGTGTCCACATTTAGGTTCATCAAAAATATTAGGGGTGGCCACCTTAGGTGCATTTTTTGCGCGATGTCAAAACTCTACTTTTTTTCAAACGCAAAAAAACCTCAAAAACAAGCAAATTTTAAAAAAATGAAATTAACATATGATAGCCAACTGTCTGAATAGTAAATTGACATAATTAGTTTTTTTATCTCTCATGACTTATACGTGCATATTGGCCCCAAGCATAGGTATGGGTACCTTTGGGTCACTTACCTTATAATTTGACAACGTTACAGTTTGCCCATTTAAACAAATGTAAAAGATCGTGTTGTGAGGAGCACGGTGAACACCCGAGGATTCGACCTATTGCAGAAGTTAAGATAGATAGAATGCAACGTAGCTGGATTACATGTATGCACTGGATAAGCGTGTTCATTTTCAGCAAGGTTTCCGCTTCTTGCAGCGCCGAACATGCGCCGTAAATAAACAGCTCGAGACCACGTTTCAACGATAACCGCTACGTTTGTTTATCCGACTGTTAACCCCGGAGTTTGTTTGGTCTAAGATTTGTTCTTAAACTCACATCAATGGGATGTTATGAAAATTGTCCGTTGATATTTACACTTGACGCTCCACGGGAGAGTGGAGGGTGGGTCTATGAATAAAACCGGTGTCAGGTTCACGAAAAAATCCCGCCCCTATGCGACGTAACCTATGAAACAGGGTTTGGGTATGGAATTTTCCCATCGAGCTATAACCACGGAGGGGAGGCACCATGTTATGATCTATCTCCAAGTGGGGCAGCGTGGATGATAAGTTTGCCTCTTATTTTGTGACAGTAAAATAAATATTACAATGGGTCTGTTGCAAACTTTTGCTACAGCGCTATAGAGTGTACAATCTAATGTCAAATCGCCTGAAAAGTCCAATGGTGGCATCAGAAAGCCATGAAATGCAATAATAAACTCACAAGAGGCGTTTAATGAAATCCAAGATGGCGGCAAAATATCGAGCAATCTGTATGCATGCACCACAAACATTCAAGGATAGCCAACCTCACAATATCCATCCAGAGACAATATATAATAGAGACCACGCACTATCTATCTTGCCCATGTTTGCGCGCGGTGGCAACTTTTTTTTTCGGGGTCTCAACAGAACACCGCTAACATGGTCCATACGTTGACTGATGAGAAACATCGTTGAGTTTTTTGCCTAGTGAAGCCAGAAGCACCGAAATTGCATCAGTCAACGTATGGACCGTGTTGGATGGTGCACTCTCATGCTCCCTGTGTTAATTCCTGTTGAGTCCCGAAAAATAAGTCAGCCACCGCGCGCACGGCTAGTGCGTGGTCTCTATTATATATTGTCTCTGTATCCATCAATCCATCACAATCAATCACAACGTAAACAAACACATAACCTCTACCTCCAGCGAGGTTGTCAAAGTTGGCAATACTTGGATGATCACGGTGCATACATTCAGATTCTTTGATATTTTGCCGCCATCTTGGATTTCAATAAACGCCTCTTGTGAGTTTAATATTGTATTTCATGACTTTATGATGCCATCAATGGACTTTTCAGGCGATTTTACATTGGAATAAACAGTTTTTATCGCTATAGCAAAAGTTTGCAACAGACCCATTAATTAAATGAAAACTGGTCTACAGAAAAAAAGTGCAATAATTATTGTTTTAGAGTGTGGTTGTCTGTAGGCTGATTCTCCCTGTCTATCTCGTACGGGACGATACGAGATAGACGAGATAAACGACTCTCTCCTCGCTCTAAGAGACAGAGGACGAGACGACTCGGAGTCATCTCGTCTCGTCTCTTGAAATGAGCAGAATCAACCCTCTGGCAACTGCTACACATTTTTACCCTTCATTTCAAACCAATTTCAAATTAATATGTTTCAACTTTTGATTTAAGGTTAAAAAAAATAAGAGGCGAACAAAGTGAGTCCGTGCAAAATTTCCATAGCAGATTTCCGTCATGTGGCTGCCAGTAGCGGCCCGTGAGATTTGGCAACCATGCATTTTTCCCACTTAAACTTAGGTAAAAAATCGATTCAAGCGGAGGCTGGCAGCCTCCTCGGGTTTCGATTGTTTTCCATGTATTCAAATGGGATAAAAACACTGTTGCCAAATCGCACGAGCCGCCACTGGTGGCTGCAACCTCGGCGCGGCGCGGCGGTGTCTTTAAAATTGCGCCCCAGGAAAGCTCTTTACAGTCATAACTCGTTGAATTTTCTCAAAATTTTCCCGTGTATGTTGGACATTGAGGTACTTAGATGTTGTGTCATCTTCGTTCCTCGCATTCAGTCTTACCAAATTGGGCGGGAAATTTAAAAAAATTCAAATGTGTTGGGTGAAAATATGGGCTAAGTTATAAGCAAAACGGCAGCACTGGTTAAACTAGTTGTGTGACACAAAAACGCAAATGGAATGATGGGGAAAAATCACACCCCAACTCTAACCTAAAAGTCCTCCGCATCGCGTCGCGGTCTAAAACGTGGCTTACCCATTAGTCTACTTCTAGATTAAAGTAAAGCTCGTTGGTATCGGACGATACACATAGCGTGACGGGCTGTGGTTTTTCAAAACTAACGCAGAAAAAAAGGCCTGGTTCATCGTAGCATTGTTTTCGAAACTTTACACAGTTATACACCCGTGTCATGAATAGTCAAAACATAGTTAGACGGAGATGGGGGTTCAAGCATTCTTTTCTTTTAGCGAAGAAAAAACGAGGGAGAAAAAAGCCACAGGCGAGCGCTTCGCTTACGCAGTCTCACCTTTCGACCAACGAAGGGTTAACTCCGGCTTTTTGTTCTCTCTCAAGTGTATGCGTATATAGTTGTCATTGTTCCATTCAGAGCTGAAGGGCAGACTTTCCTAGGATTTAGGGTATTATATACTTTCGAGTTTTGACATTATTACAATGAAACACAAGTTTTAATTGCACGTTTGGAAACAAAGTGCGAGGAAAGCGAGAATTTTTTTTTTTTTTTTTTTTTTTTTTTTTTTTTTTTTTTTTTTAACAAAAAAAAAAAAAAAAAAAAAAAAAAATCATACTTGACTTTTGCGTGGAAATGGTCACGAACTACGTTCCACAGAGATATTTAAATTTTATAAAATTTATTCCGGGGATCAGCCCGGGAGAGGCCCCTTGCATTAAAGAGAGTACCCACTGTCCGCAGTGTGTCCATCCAGAAGATAGACAGACACCCCCCCCACGCGCTCTTGAAATGGTAGCAGGCATTAATGGGGCAGTTGCAACGGTCCGAAATATTGTGTTTTTTATAAAGGAAATGATAGTACTTGATGAGCTGAAGACAGTGATGCCTTTGGTTTTTTCACAAGTGTCACGGTTTTGGAGATACACAGGTGTAAAGTTGTAAAAAATCGTGAGCGCAGTGACGTCACTACGCGGAATTCCCATTTAAAACAATGTATTTTGGGTCAAAATCTTATCTCCGGAACAATAGGACTAAATTAGAAACCACATAGTTCTCAGCTCATCAAGTACTTTAATTTTCTTTATAAAAAACACAACATTTTAGACCCTTGCAACTGCCCCATTGGCTTCGCACAATGGATAGCATATTTCTGAATGGGGCTATTGCACACTTTTGCTATAAGAGATTTAATAGTCGATTACGGCGTATAAACCCCAAAAAATAACGATGGCGGCACTAAAAACTTCCAAAATCCACTCCTATACTCAATAAACGTAGTAATTTGCGCGAGCGTAATGGTGGCCGAAGGCACTAACAATGGGAGATTCCTATCTTAATTTCGTCACTCTTTCTATGCTGACAAGGATGATTCACAGAGTAATTAGTCATCAGAGTGATGATCCACATCCGATGAATGGTGCCGCAACACCAAGTGACACCGGTGTCAAATGAAAGTAGTCTCTTATTGGTCACTTCTTGATGGAGTTTCAGAATTGTTAGATGGGAATCTCCCATTGTTAGAGCCTTCGGCCACCATTACGCTCGTGCAAATAACTGCGTTTATTGAGTTTAGGAGTGGATTTTGGAAGTTTTTAGTACCGCCATCGTTATTTTTTGAGGTTTTTACGCCTTAATCGACTATTAAATCACTTATAGCAAAAGTGTGCAATAGCCCCATTAGTATGGTCAAATTTGGCGGGGAAATTCAATAAGTTCACGAAGAGCTAAACGGGAAACACGAAACGGCAGCCCTGTTTTGACTATCGCAGCGGCGCACTATGTTCGATTTGGCCGAATTAGCTAGACATAAATCCATTTATCGGAAAAAATGCCCAAAACTATGTATTCCTATGTTTTTTGGGTCAAGGATTCTGAAAATTATGTTAATTTTTCAAAATTCTCCCATCCAAAATGGCGGATTCTAAAATATCTCTAATAATGTAACTATTTTCAAAAATGTCACCTTCAAAGACGATTATTACCACCCCCATCGGTTCAACAATTCAAGTTTTTATCTCAAGTAGTCTTTCTAGTCTGCAGAAATGCGTGAAAGATGAGTATGGGACAAAAATGATGTTGGGGGGGGGGGGGGGGGGGGTTATAACCCTGTCTGGCGTTCCATCCTAATTGAATGGATTTTTTTTTTCCCCCGGTTTTTTCTTTTCTTTTTTCTTCTCAATCACTCGTACTGAATAAAAGTGAAACAAGGCATATGAATGGTGTAAGCAAATAAAAAAATATCGACGCTGTTTAGCAAAAAGGGGTCAAGTAGCACTTTTGAAATTTTGCAGGAGACGCCTTTAGAAACCGTCGCGCTCGCTCATTAGAACTTTTCCAATTTTTTAGGAGTTTTGAAAGGCGATTGCAGCGTTATCGATTATGTTTCTCATGTACTGATAGTTTCATAGAGCACCTTTCAGAAGTGTTGGCGCACCTAGACCATAATCTTTGGCGACTTTTAAATTTTCATTTCTTCAAAACTAATCAAAACTTGTCTTCGACTTTGAACTTTTAATTTTAAAGTGTTCCTCAATGAAAAGCCAACGCTCAAATTCATTTTCATTTTGAAGCAAGAGAAATAATGTCGAAAAATTCCAAAGATTATTGGTCTGGGTGCGCCTACACTTCTGAAACCACCTCAGGAATGAGACTTAATCTACGGAGTACGCAGCCTTTAAAATATTTCAATCCTAAGATCACAGATAAGCGAGTGACAAGCATCTATTATGCAGCGCGCAAGCTCGCCGTCTTCCGAGGTAGGTTCAATCCGTGTGTTTACAACTGTAAACACTGCATGATTGTGACACTGTGGTGATAAGTGGCTAATTATTTAACATTCAATGAAGATGATCCCTCGTTTATGAAGGTAAGTGACGTACTTTTTCATGGCTATACTTTAAAAAAAAAAACGGTTTTTTAGATGTGATAAGTTTTTTTGAAAAAATGCTATAATTTTACTGAAAATTTGCAAGTTTTCATAAATAAATGTGCTCATAAGTCTCGTGTCACGTTTAGTCACGTTCTAATTGTGCCAAAATAGTGTTCCCTAACCTCTCAGCCATCGATTCTTGCATATATCAGCTGCTAGTTTTTGCTAGCCTGCGAGTAATCAATTTTTTTAGATTTCAAAATCGTTCTACGAAATCCCAATTTTGTGCAAAAAAAGGCGAAGTCAGCGATTTAGCCAGAAAGATCGAGCTCTTGGGTTTTTTCGGTGAACACCTTCACATTCGACCATCTACGTGGGTTTAAATGGACAAAATGCAACGTTGCCAAATTGCACGCTTCGACACTGGAAACAAAGGTTTAATTTGTATAGCAATTTGGCAACAATGGATTTTCCTCATTTAAAGCTATGTAAATTAATCGATACATAAGGAGGAAAATTAATATTTCATCGATCATTGATCGACGTGTTTCATGTTTGAGAAGAAGCGAAAATATATTATGGCTAAATCGCTGACTTCGCCTTTTTTTTGCACAAAATTGGTATTTCGTAGATCGATTTTGAAATCGAAAAAAATTGATTACTCGCAGGCTAGCAGAAACTAGCAGCTGATATATGCAAGATTCGATGACTGAGAGGTTAGGGAACACTATTTTGGCACAATTAGAACGCGACTCAACGCGACACGAGACTTATGAGCACATTTATTTGTGAAAACTTGCAAATTTTCAGCAAAATTATAGAATTTTTTCAAAAAAACTTATAACAACTAAAAAATCGTTTTTTTTAAAGTATAGCCATGAAAAAGTACGTCACTTACCTTCATAAACGAGGGATCATCTTCATTAAATTTTAAATAAATAGCCTCTTATCACCACAGTGTCACAATCATGCAGTGTTTACAGTTGTAAACACACGGGTTGAACCTACCTCAGAAGACGGAGCTTGCGCGCTGCACAATAGATGCTTGTCACTCGCTTATCAGTGATCTTAGGATTGAAATATTTTAAAGGCACACTCTCTAAAGTGTAATGTATCATCCTGTGTTGCCAAATCTCGATTTTTCCAAACTTCAAATTTTTGATTTATGTCCAGCTAATTCGGCCAAATCGAACATAGTGCGGCGGCTCGTGCAATGTGGCAACAATGGATTTCCTCCATTTAAAACTGTGTAAAATAATCGATTACTTGGTGAGGCGTAGCGCCTCACCTAGTATCGATCTTTTTGCATACATTTAAATGGCAAAAGTGCACGGTTGCCAGATTGCACGAGCCGCCACTGGATTATCGTTACACCAGGCAGCGGCAAAACACACGGTTTGGCAACGTTGCCAAAACGTTTACGAACATTTTACCTATTACATTTGTGAAATAAAATAATGAACACATGGAAAAAATGTTAATCAATCAATCCGATCAAACACAACGGCAGCATGGCGAGCTCCCCGCCCCCGCTGTCCTCGCGATACGACGCGCATCCAGAAATCTATGTATCTCTTTCTCTCTCTTTGTTCATGAGATCAAATAAGTTGGAAAAGGATAAAAAGAGAGGCTTCCATCCTTTTTGGACAAATTCATATTAAACAGCCGAAGAGAGAGAAAGACAATTTCCTAGGAAGGCTGCCGTTTTGCGTAGAATCAATGCTATTTTTCAATTCACCGATGATTTCACCGGTTGAGAAAAGATTACACAGTTCAGTTCAGTGCATGACTATGATAAACTGAAATACTCGCATCTGTAATCTTTTCTCAACCGGTGGAGTCGTCGATGACTTTAAAAAAACTTGCGGATATTTTAATTAATCAACGGAGTTTCCACCGATTAAGGAAAGATTACAGATCAGAGTATTATCGTGCATTACAGTCATACACTGAACTAAACGGTGTAATCTTTTCTCAACCGGTGGAATCATCGGTGACTAGAAAAATAGCATTGATTCTAAGCAAAACGGCAGCCCTGCTTCCTAGAGTGCCACTGCTACACAATGAGGCTTCTTGCGCAAGAGAGTCCTCTTTTAACATCTGGTATAGATATTTAAGGGGGTCCCCCACTCAAGCTCCGAAGGAGAGGGGGCATTCGTCGCTATGCCACTGATAAAACGTGAATTAAGAATTTTGATCTTAATAAGTTGAGAGCGCCCCCTTCCCCCGTCAAATAAACATCCTTGAAGCCCGAAGTTCTTATTTGTAGTTAAATCTCTAAAGAAGGTTTTGAGAGAAAACGTACAAGTTGAAAATAACACAAACGCAGAACTTCATGCGTGAATCGTACGAAAGAGACGGTGTTATTTAGCGAAGAGAGTTCTACTACGTTACAAAGTTACGTCTCAATAGCCGTACTATGAAATAAATAATAATAATAATAAAAAAATAATATAATAATATATAGCTACCTCGTCCGCGTTAACCGTTTCGCACCATAAGGGCATATACAGAGGACGGGGGTTTACATACGCATTCTCATTTTTCACAAAAATTAACACGCACGCAGAATCATTAGCGAAAAACTAATTTTGATTCACAGTAAGTGTACGACGTAAGTACTATCAAACGTAAAAGCATTGGCACTCAACAATTCGAGATAAGCGTGGCGTACGTGCAATTTGGCAACGCTGCAGTTTGTCAATTTAAACTCATGAAAAAGATCGAACTATTGGGTGTTCGGCGAACACCTTCGCATTCGATCTATTGCATGGGTTTAAATGGGGAAAAATACAACGTTGCCAAATTGCACGCTACGCCACTGGATAAGCGGCGAAATCTCGTGTAATCAAAGCAACCGCATGAATCTGCGCTTCGCGTGCATTCTTGACTAACATCAGAACTTCTGCGTTTGCTATAGAACGTCTAAGATTTGTCAATTTACACTATCATAACTCAGTGCTGAAAGGGTTAATAAGCGAGTAGTGCGGTCAGAAAACGCAGGTCATGATCAATGGCATGGCGTGCAACTTGGCAACGTTGCAGTGTGTCCATTTAAACTCATGAAAAAGATCGAGTATCGGGTGTTCGGTGAACACCTTCGAAATTCGACCTTTCACATGGGTTTAAATGGACATGGACAAACACGCCAATCTTCCGTTTAAATAGGAGAGGTAGTTAATGTTCGTACTCGGAGGAGTTGAAATTGCATATACGACGCATTGAAGGCGCTGCGGCCGTATCTCGTAAGTGTTTCCATCGCTAATCGCATTTATCCGGAATGAAGACTGACTCAATATGAAATAGACTGGAGGAGAAAAACGAGTAGATAAACGACGAGTTGGTCCATAAAGGGTTAAACGCTATTTGTGAGTTAGTGAGTCACTTTCGGAACTTTCTGACGATGCCTACGTTTTAAAGTGATTTTACAGCAGCATATAGACCCTCTTTGTAGCGGCAAAATAATGAAACGGATGAGTAATCTTTGACTGAGGCATAAAATAATGGTGCGACACTATTACACGATCATACTGACTCCATTATTGCGCACCGCAAAACTTCATTCGTTGCCATCGCCGATTTTCTCGAGAGATCTTTCCTCTTAAAAGAATCATATGCATTGAACTGTATTCTTACGATTTGATCAAGCTACCAATTATGGCAACTATCACTGGCGCAACCAGGATATCTTCCATCTCTCTCATTTCCCATTTGAATGTATGAGTAGAAAAAGGACAGAAGGAGGGGGTTTTATCCCCTTGTCCATCCTTGTCTATTATACGTTTCTTAATGGAGAAAAGAGAGAGATGAAGAAACTCTCGGTGCGCTACTGGCAACGATGGCTAGAGAGGAGTCATTCGTTTGAAAGGCAGTAAAGATACATCATTCGATTTACAATCAGATTGAATCAGCGCGTCTCTCGGAGTGTCAACCGCAAGCTTTTGTGTGCGATATTCCTACTTGATTGTAAGTTTTAGACGAACCCCGCAGCTTGAACACAACTGATTAGGGGAGGGGGTAAGCTCTTGGAGAAGTGAGGAGGGGGAGGCAACCCGCCAAGCCTCCATGCACGAGCTTTTAAAAGGGTGTACCAAAAGTCAAGTCTCCTGAGACTCAATAGCTATCCCTGGAAGTTTTGATCGGTAAAATTGGATACGAAGAGACACACATCTCGCAGGTATGGTCCTAAATCAATATGAGCTATAATAATTATTGCACAGTGAAATATTTTTCAGCACCTTCAACTTTGGGGTATCGTAGGTGCTGAGGGTGAGTCACCCCTATTTTCTCATATTTTTCAAACGGGACGTCCCATATCTTATGGAGGGGGGGGGGGCGTATATTATTGAAAAGGGCAAAGAAAATAAGCATCCGGTCGCAAAACTAAAGGTCGATGCCAATTCCAATTTCGATCGATCGAAAGTCTGAATTCGATTTTAAATCACTCTCGGAAATTCGTACAGACTTTGTTCTGAAAGGCGTAAAAATAAATTTCCCTAAAAAGAAGGTACGAAATTTAGAAAATAGGTCGAAATCGATTTTGTACCCTCGATAGATCGAAAACAAAACAGTTATAATATCGACCTATAGTTTGCATTGAATTGATCAGTTTTTGCTCATTTTCGAACCACATGCCGCAAAATAAGGGTTTATGCACCGTTTGAAAAATTTGAGAAAGAATAAGGAGTGGCACTGCGAGGGAACCTTTCTAGCTCCCCCCCCCCGGGGGGAGGGGGGGGGTTACCACAACAAGTTTGACCGCGCCCAAATGTACGTCTTGTCGATAATGTTATTTTATCATTCGACGTTCAAAAGCTACGAAGGGTGGCTCCTGACTTTTCGTACACCCTGTATATGCGTTTTTATCCTTGTATCAGACGTTGGCATCAACACAACAGCATCTATTAGTCACAAATATAGCCTTTTCTTCGTTCTTTTTAAATGCTATCGCCCTTCCGTCGGATAAAAATTTACGACAGTAGAAATCTATCTCGTGAAGCCTCGTTAAATGGTTTCTACTGGATTTTTTACACCCTTCCGGATCTGAACGCTTACACGGGAACTTTTCGATCTTAGATAAGCACATGACATTATTGCTTCTCTTGATCGCTAATTTTACCAAAGAATAATTCCCCACTTTGGATTGCCCTTTAGAAGTGCTTGAGTTTTCCAACTACTTTGTAAGAGGAACAACCCTGTCAGAAATAGGAATAGTCCACAGTCAATTTCCCATATATTATGTATGGATATCGTATGAATCTATTTGGACATCAGCACGTATATCCATCCACATAGGTTCATCATAAGGATCCCCGATCCATATAGATTTATAGGCATCCACACATGTTTACATCAATATCTATAGATCTATACAGTATACACACGGAGAAAAAGCTTTGGGTAGGGGAACCAAAGTCTGCGGTGATTATATAGTTGCTGAGGCGTCTTTGGGCAGGGGGACTAAAATCTTTGGACAAAGCAACCAAAGTCTTTGGAAGTTGGTTTCCCTCGCCCAAAGACTTTGGTTGCTCTGTCCAAAGATTTTAGTCCTCCTGCCCAAAGACGCCTCAGCAACTATAATTCTGCCCAAAGCTTTTTCTCAGTGTATACAAACCCATACTTTTTGGGACTTTAATTGTGGACCTGCACCACACCCTATATGGACCATATTGACCAGAGAAATAACGGTATTAATCTCCCAATCAGTATTCTAGGGTGAAAATGCTTCTATAAAAGCATCTATAGAGAAAGCTTCCACAACGGCAGCTGCAGGGTTGGGCAAACTGGACTTATTTATACTCGTTTTTCGATTACTTTCAAGAAGTAATCAAAATGGATCCAAGCTGTAAATTAGGCGAACCGATTTCGATGAAATCAACGTCTTATGATAAAGCAAGTTGTTTTTTTTAATCAAATAACATTAATTTAATTAAAATCGGCATACCCGATTACTACTTGGATCCAACTCGATTACTTTTAAAAAGTAATCGATTGTGTAATCGAACAGGACAATTTGCCCAACCCTGATGTGCAGCTCCTCTATATCGAACAACATTTGAAAACTTTTCGTCAGGCATGTATCTTATAAACTTACGCATGTTAAAGCGCATTAATATTGCTCTCAAAAATTCTTCGATACCTACAAAGCATGTGATGAAAAGTATTTTGATTACTCAATTCAACACGAGTTGGTTTTCAAACAGCGATGCTTTGCACATACCACGTTGGATAGCACCAATAATGGACTGTTCCTTTTCTCCCTTTCGCTATCCAGAACCGTTTTTATTTCCTCGGGTGGTCCACGGATATAATTCCATTAAGTTCCGATTTTATACAGAGAGCAGAAAAAAGAAAGAAAGAAAAGTGCGTAGTGATGATGAGCAGTGGGTATGTTAAAATAAAGCCGACTCGACTCAGCAATAATAAATCCTCCATTCAAGCTCTTTGGATGAACGGAATTAAGCAATCAATTCGAGGACAAAGAATTAGAAACGGATGCGGTGTTTTTCCTGGTTATTTCGTTCCGACAGAATCGTATTACAATCAATTATAATGGAATAATATATCTCTCCCAAGCAAAAATCTCTTATACCAGCCCCTTTCAACAGCCCTCACGGTTTCCTCCGACTCCGCCCTCAACCCTCAACCCGCGAGCCACCCCCCGGCCGCCGGCCGCGGCCTCGATGCAACCCTCGCCTTGTTCGGCCCTTAGCGGCGCGGTGCGGTATACGACCTCGACTTTGGGATCTTTCGCTATTACTTTCTCAAATAAGAGGGAGAAAAAATGGAAATTGAAAAATTACATCAATGGAAAATCACGTCATGCGGAAGTCACTGTATGACAAGGGGATCCAGCGTCGCAACATTTCGGGCTAGAAATCCGTTTATTTTGCATCGAATTGGAAAGGGAAAGGAAATATACGAATCATTCTTATATTAAAGAGAGGTTTCAGTCAAATAATGCGGGTCCGTGCATACTTTCATTACAGCACAGAATAATACAATCAGAACGGAAACTGCCATAAGAGCCACCGAAAGCAAGTTTGGAGTTTAACGGCACCAATATAGGCAACGCTGTGGTCCTACATCCCAACATGGCGGACGAGTGTGATTTGTGTTGAAACTCAATTATTTCTGTAAATTTTGGAAAGAAATCTTAAGTTTCCGCCCTCACTTTTATTCTAATGGCATTTCAGAATGACAATTTCGCGGATCATGTCCGATATTTTTTTTTTTTTCATGCGCGAATCCAGATGTAAACATTCAATATCCCGACATGGCGGACGCGAAATGAATTTGTTTCAAAATCCGACAGAGTTTTCCGTTCTGATTGTATTATTCTGTGATTACAGCGAGACGCACTGCTGGGGCTGGGTCGAACGTATAATTCCGCAAAAAGAACAATGCACATAATTTTGTTTATAGATACATACAATTGTTTCATAATTACTTTAAAAAACTTTGAGAGCATCAGCTAGTTCCAAAATTGACTCACCAAACTTAGAGTTCCTATATTTAGAGAGTTAAGACAAGAGAAACCATGGGCGCCGCCATTGGATGCGATTTTGCACATTTGTTTACATTCTGAGGGCCGTTGTTGTGTTTTTGTCCACTGCAAAGATTACAGTGCCGCTGAGTTTCTAATGATGTAATCTTTTACTGCTTTTGTGCATCGACATCCATTTACGCTTTGAAAGGTTCTTTTGGGATTTTTAGACATTCTTGAGGCGTTTCATGATTAAAATTTACAGATTCGTCGATATTTAACTCTTTATCCGTAAAATACTGTTGGTAAACAACTGCGATTGTAAACAAAAGTGCAAAATCGCATCCAATGGCGGCATCCGTAGAGCCTAAAACTCATCGACCAATCAGAAGTTGACTACCCTCTTGTCTTAACTCTCTAAATATAGGAACTCTAACCAAACTCATTCAATGCGTTTAAACAAAATTCCAAAATAGTGTGGTCACAAGAACGAATCCAGTGGCGGATCCCCCCCCCTCAATCCAGAAGCATCCAATGTCGCTTTTTTTCAATAGTAAATAGACCAAAATTGCTTCCTGCAATACTTCAAATTTCCCAGGGGTGCCGAGCCCCCCCCCCCAACCCCATAAAATTTGTCTAGGTCTGCCACTTGACGGGTCACAGTGGGGCAGTTGCAAGGGTCTGAAATGTTTGTGTTTTTATAAAGAAAATGGTAGTACTTGAAAAGCTGAGAACAATGGTACCATTGGTTTTTTCCTAAATGTTCCGGTTTTGGAGATACACACGTGTAAAGTTGTAAGAAATCGTGGGCGTAGTGACGTCACTACGCGGAATTCTCATTTAGAACAATGTATTTTGAGCCAAAATCTCATCTCCGGACCAATGGGACTTAACTAGGAACCAAAGGCATCTTTGTTCTCAGCTCATCAAGAACTTTCATTTTCTTTATAAAAAACACAACATTTCAGACCCTTGCAACTGCCCCATTGGAGACTCCCGTCTCATCGCAATTTTTTATGCTGATAAAAATGATTCATCTTAGAGAAAGCTTCAATTAATGTAGACAGGACTCTCTCTTTGTGAGCCGCCCATTTGATCGCCATCTTGGATTTCTCTTAAAACGCATTTAGTGGGTTTATGAGTAGATTTTGAGATTTTCTGATACTAAGAAGGTGATGTTCCCGCGATATTATTATATAGATAGGACTCTCCCTTTGTGCGCTTTGTCCGCCCATTTGATCGCTATCTTGGATTTCTCTTAAAACGCATTTAGTGGGTTTATGAGTAGATTTTGAGATTTTCTGATACTAAGAAGGTGATGTTCCCGCGATATTATTATATAGATAGGACTCTCCCTTTGTGCGCTTTGTCCGCCCATTTGATCGCTATCTTGGATTTCTCTTAAAACGCATTTAGTGGGTTTATGAGTAGATTTTGAGATTTTCTGATACTAAGAAGGTGATGTTCCCGCGATATTATTATATAGATAGGACTCTCCCTTTGTGCGCTTTGTCCGCCCATTTGATCGCTATCTTGGATTTCTCTTAAAACGCATTTAGTGGGTTTATGAGTAGATTTTGAGATTTTCTGATACTAAGAAGGTGATGTTCCCGCGATATTATTATATAGATAGGACTCTCCCTTTGTGCGCTTTGTCCGCCCATTTGATCGCTATCTTGGATTTCTCTTAAAACGCATTTAGTGGGTTTATGAGTAGATTTTGAGCTTTTCTGATACTAAGAAGGTGATGTTCACGCGATTTTACTTCGGAAACGAAAAAAAGGTAAGAAGAGTTTGCAACCCGTTATTATCAAACGTGGAACAGTTCCTATAGATAAGATCCGCTATGAATCGATACGCGCATCAAAACCTGGTGATTCAACCAGGAAATTCGGCAACCATGCGTACGTGCTGCGTGCTGGCATAACAACTCAATGAAAAGTCCATTGATTTGTTTATAGCATTGGCAACGACTACAAGGGTCTCTCATTTACTTATCTCTCGCCCCTTCATAGAAGCGATGTACCGACGCATCTCTGAATACGCCGCGTCGCAAGAGGGGATGCGAGAACTTGCCTATGTCTCTCTCTTTGCCGCTTTGAACACAAGTGATGGACAGAGATATCAGTAGAGGCGATCACGTGACTTTTGCCTGAAGCGCTGTCCTTTTCTGACACATGCGTCCAATTGTGCAAAGAGAGAGACGGAGAAAAATGCCTGAATCCGTGTCAGCGCCCGCGGGCCCTCTTGCACTGAAAGACAGTCTTTAATAGAATTATGCCCTTTACATTGTGAAAACGCGGATTATCACCCATTTTAATCATCAAAACCCCCAGTTTTCTCCCTCCGCAAGAAACGGATGTCAGATTTTCTTCTTCTCTCTAACCGCCCTTTTGAAATCATGCGTTAGAAAAGGACAGAAATAGGGGCGATAGTCACGTAATTTCCGTTCTTTCCATCTTTGTCTGACACACGTTCAAATGAACAGAGAGTGAAAAAATAGCAAACATTTTTGGATCTGCTGCTGTTCTCCACCCTCTTTCATTCGTTACACTGTCGCAACCAGGATATCTT
Organism: Trialeurodes vaporariorum; assembly: GCA_011764245.1. Lineage (NCBI taxonomy): Eukaryota > Metazoa > Arthropoda > Insecta > Hemiptera > Aleyrodidae > Trialeurodes > Trialeurodes vaporariorum. The sequence goes on from VMOF01000002.1 coordinate 79,575,643, forward strand.
CCATCTCTCTCATTTCCCATTTGAATGTATGAGTAGGAAAAGGACAGAAGGAGGGGGTTTTATCCCTTTGTCCATCCTTGTCTAACATACGTTTCTTAATGGAGAAAATAGAGAGATAAAGAAACTCTCGGTGCGCTACTGATTCGTTAGCATTCTGACATTGACCCAGCCCCGCTCATCCAACCCTATAAAGTTTGCACTCACTTTAATGCTCAGCGCTGAGACTTACTCGAAGACAAAGAAGATACAAGGAAAAAAAGCTGTCGGCATTTCCTTAAAGTCAGACTGATAATAAACTGCAAACTTTTACTTTAGGGAAATTGCCTAGACTTAGGGAAATCTGGAGCGAAAGCTGGGTAATATCCTCGAACAGTTAGGCTAAATTCTTCACGGGTTCAATACTCTTTAACTTTTTGACTGAAAATCCCGAAAATGAGACGAAATGTGTGTGTTGTTGGTTCCAAATCAGCTTAATGTTGGACTTATATCAACAGGGTCAGTTTTCTTTATTTTCATAATTTTTTACTGGCCATTTCATTTTTTAATTTCTTTCTTGTTTTTAGTGGTTTCTTTGGTTCACACTATCCATCTGATCCATCTTCGGTCTCTCTCATTTTTGCATATCCACAAATGGAGCTATCTTTCTTACTCATCTAGGCTATAGTAAAACTGAGATAAATTTCATCCATTATGCTTTCATAAATAAACTGTACGAGCTTTTTTATGTTAAGTCTAAACAGTATGATGCGAGCAGACAGCTTATAAAACTTAGATGAAAAGAAAAGGATAACGTTTAAGGAGATTAATACGGGAGAAAGAGAGAGATTAGGAGAAGTAAGGACTTACAACCGGGAACTAGAGAATGTTTAAGAACGCGTCGATTTTTTCGCGTATTTATAGGTTTCCCAACAATGTTAAAAAGCTAGCGGCTATTTGAGGTGGCAACAAATTATTGTTTCGGCTCTTTTCCGTTCTGTCATTTTGTATTGCGGGATACATACCGGAGAAAAAAGTCAGGAGTCATTTGACATTTTTTAAATCCTCCACTGTCACTTACGAGCTAAACAAAGCCTGAAATACCGCTATGACGTCATTAGTAAACTGCGATCTTTCAGACAGATCTACGGAACAGATACTTACTTGACGTCATTAGTAAATCCGTTTATCGAAACTGCTACACGGAAAAAAAAAGATTAGTGAAAATAACCATACGGATACCTGATTTTGGCACCTGCTAGATGTTATGGTAAACTTGACCAGAAGTATGGTACATTTGCCGATACTTTGAGTAAATTCGACATGCAGTCAGGTAACATCATCTAGTACCTAGTCAAAACATAGTATACTTCCGGTTAACATTACCATAACACCTAGCAGGTGCCAAAATCAGGTATCTGTATGGTTATTTTCACCGTAGTTTTTTTTCCGTGTAAGTCAATGAAGATTGGGGTATAGGGGGCTTTTAAAAAGGCCTGAAAGTGACGATAGTCAATTAGACATAGGAACTCAAAGTTCGCGGTGAGTTATCGATTTTCTTCATCCATCTTGAGGAAGAAAGGAAAAAAAGGAGCTACGGTATTGGTTGGACGATATCCACGAGACAAAACGATACCCGTTGATTGACAATCCGATTGCTCCCGATATTTTCATCAAAACTTAATTTCATCTTTTAAAGGCTTTCTTTTTTCCTCTCTTATTCTTCCGGCTGCCTGAATAAATTTTCATCCCAGGGGATTAAAAAGTGGAGTAAAAGTATCTTCAGACTGATATTTGAAGAGCGTCTCTTTTTTTTCGAAAAAAGAAGGGGAGTCTAAACTAATGAGACTGGCGATGAAAAAATGGATAAAGAAAAATAGAGATGGAAAAAAGGAAGATTGAGTGGGGGGAGGGAGCGAGAGGGGGAGAGAGAAAATTATTTTAAAATTCACCACCTTGCGCCAAGTCCACGGGAATAACGCGAAATAAAATTCATGGTGAGGTGCTCTCGTAACAGGATAAAGTCGAGGATACCCTGAGAGTGGTTCGCAGGGGTCGCTTAGGGGGGATGGCTATGAGGACTGAGGAGGCAGCGAGCGGTTGTGAAGGGGGAGGGGGAGGGGAAGGCTGAATCACTTTTAATCGGATCACGGTGTTTGTTCTGCAGGGGAATAATACTTCAGGACTTATTTGCGCGCCCCCCTGGTCCCTGGTTTCAAAGTCTTCATCCCATATCGGCGATGCGACAGAAGAGTCAAGCGTGGGTTTTAGGGTTAGGGTTAGGGAGGATAGGGGACGAGCGTTGAACGACTAAACTTGCGGGAGGTGGTATTCTTTTTGATGTTGTGCCTCTGTCGGGCCTTCGAGGTATAGGGGCGGGGTGACAATCCACGTACCTAGATAAAAGGGAGGGGAGGTAACTGATTAATATGTGCATTGTCGTTTTGTTTGATATTCCTTTTCAGGAACCTGCGCTCGATTCACAGTTGCCAAATTTAGCAACGCTGCATTTCGTCCACTGAAGTTCGTGAAAAGGATGCGGAACAATTTGGTGCACGATAAACGCATTGAACACCCTCGGCTTTGATTTTTTGCAGTGGTTTTTAAATGCGGATATAACTGAACGTTGCCAGATTTCACTCACAAAAAATTAAATGAAAAATAATACGTAGGTAAGGCAAGTACACCGGCTAACTTTCTTTGAGAGTCAGTCAACGTTGGCTCTAAACGATTGGCGACTCGCGTGCAACCCGGCATTCATACTCTTCGACATTTAAACTCAGGCCGAAATTCCTTTTCGAAGGCCTAAAAACTTGCGCTTCACCCATTTCAATATAAAAATAGGACATTGTCTGCGCAGCATAATTAACGGTGCTTCGGTGAAAAGGCGGATTAAAAAGAGGGTGCGAGCTCGTGCTCAAAAAAAACTGATTTCAAAAGGTTATTACGTAAGAATGGAGTGTTGGGTTCGGTTTTCTAAATCATCTGACGAATTGACTATTCATTCTGATTGTTAGATTACTAGATAATTAAGAAACCCCAGTTTTTCACAACAGAATCTCACGCAATAAGAATTTGAAATCAGGATTGTTGAGGACGAGTACACCCTCGGTTTTATCCGCATTTTTACTGAAATATCCCTCAATGGAGCTGTTGCAAACTTTTGCTACAGGCTTATTAATAGTTGATTATGGGGCAATACCCTGTAAAAATAACGATTAGCGCACTAAAAAATCACGAAATCCACTCCTAAACTCACAAAATGCTTTTAAACGCGAGACCGTAATGGCGGCCGGGGCCGCGGTTTGCATTGGGTTTCCCTATCTTCAATCAGCGCCATCTACAGGAGGTAGTCTCGCAACACCACACAAGAAGAAGAAGAAGCACACAATTGCCATAAGAAAACCGCGGCCTCGGCCGCCATTACGGTCTCGCGTTTAAAAGCATTTTGTGAGTTTAGGAGTGGATTTCGTGATTTTTTAGTGCGCTAATCGTTATTTTTACAGGGTATTACCCCATAATCAACTATTAATAAGCCTGGAGCAAAAGTTTGCAACAGCTCCATTTTTGCAATATCGAATAAACTCCTTTGATTAGCTTGATCGATCTGTTTCTGTTTGAGCTCTAAAAGAATTGCGGCCACATACATCAGAGAATTAGAGCAACAACTTACGAGTAAGCGACTTGGATGATGAATCAAACAGCTTTTGCAACTTACCTAAAAACAAAAGAAAAACAGAGATTTAGAAAAAATGATAATAACAGCGTAGTCAATTAAGGACTGAAAGTAAAAATGATAAGCTGTTCATATGCCATAATATTGAATCGGACTTTGACCAAAAAGAAAACAAATTGAGCTACAGCCAAAATACCTACACGTCGAAATAAAAATCAGGCCACTTTATAATAAAAAAAAAGAGGGGGATTGGGCAAGACTTCTATTTGAAGTTTTCATTCATTCAAATACATTTTAAATTATTCATACGTTTCGATCAGACACAGCTTAATTTTTTTTTTTTTTTTGTACCTACGTAAAAATGACAGAATGAAGCAGGTTTCGGCTTAATCTACCCTTACCATGAATAAATTTCAAAAAAAGTTAAAGCATAAATAGTGTCTAAGTTACTGGCGAGAAAGTCTGTAGAACCTAGAAATCAAGAACTATACGTATAGAGCATGATGGGGCGGGCGCAACGATTATCAGCACTGCTGGAGTGCCAGGGTGTAATCAAACGAATCGTTGATTGGACAGCGAACGCGCGACGCAAACGTGACGCGGAGATAGATCCATCATCAATCTGACTTTGTTGCAGCGCTGCGTGCGTTGCGTTGGTGTATGGTGTATGGGCAAAACGCATCGGTGCAGGTCGGTTGCAGTTTGCTGTGACGCAAAGCGACGCAAACGCGGATTGAGTTATTGATGCGGGTTATTTGTTCAAGGATCTGGTTGTTGACAACCATCATTTTCTACATACATTATTTAATTAGAGATCATAAATTGCTATGATGTATCACACTATGCTTGGCGGCGGCAAGGCAGGCTCGGCCAAGTATCATCGATGATGCCAGATTGCGTAAAAAAAAAAGAAAGAAAAAAGTAACTCTCGTTGGAATGGGGCTGTTGCAAACTTTTGTTACAAATGAATAAGGTACATACCGGATTTGTTGGAAAGATAACAACTAACAAAATTAAAGCAAGAATGGGTCTGTTGCAAACGATTACTAATGTAGGGTCGATTCCTGAGTAAAATCTTGAGAAAACCTTATTGAAAAGGATCGAAAAGTCTCAAAGTCCACATGACAATTTAATAAATGCTCCTTAAAACAAACTTCTAAGAAGTCGGTCAAATGGGCGAATCACAAAGAATAAGTCTCTTCTAACCGCAACTTTTTATGCTGATAAAAGCGATTCATCATAGAGATAGCTGCAATTAGATGGGACTCCCTCATCGTGACCCACTCATATGATCGCCATCTTGGATTTATCTTAAAAAGACTTTAATGATTCATAACGGGGTTTTAAAACTTTCTGGTGCTTCCAATGTGTATTCCACACAATTTTTCATGAGAATCGATCCTTGATAGCTCTGTAACAAAAGTTTGCAACAAACCCATTATGACTTATGCTATTTTCTTTGCAATTCACATCAGAATCAACCAGTAGTAGAGGAATTTTCATGGTGACAGAGTTGACCTGACCCAAACTGCCAAAGAGATAACCATGGAGATAATGACTAATTTAACAGGACTATACCCCCCCCCCCCCACCACCACCTCATGGTATCTGTGTAACGACGCGATGCCATTAAGCAATGATAATCACTATTTTGTCCCAGGAATCACTTCACCAGTGGTCAGGTCAATCTTTGCCGGCAAGCAGGGATTTAAAGAAAGTGACCAATTAAGATAAGAATCCCTCGTAGCTTCTACAAGCGCTGCGTAACGGCGCCATTACGACCGCGCGTTTCAAAGCTTTAATGAAGTGAACGAGTGGATGTCAAGGCGTTTACGGTGTCATCATCATTATTTTCGCTGGTTTTTATATTTAAGCCAACGATTAATTTGTGTGCAGCAAAAGCTTTCAACCGCATCATTTCAACTTGAATATGCTCTTGCTCGAACGATTCAATTTGCCATTTGAATTTCCTGGTTCGACGGAATGATGACTGTTTTCATGAATGTCGTTCCCACATAAAAACCAGCTATTTTCAACATTTACACTCCACTCACTCACGCACACAACTCGCGCGGTTTCCATCCATTAGTGGCTATTTAGTTTCATCTAAAGATCTTATAAAAAAAAGACATCTTAAAAAAAGAGATCTTATAGGAGATGTTTTCAATGAGCTCGTCTTTACCTGTAAACCAGCAACCAGCCATTCATGATACAAAAGCTTATTCTTGTTAATTTCTGGTCGTATATTTAAAAGATTGGTGCGTCCACATCAAAGTCAGTTTCACCTCTAAATCGGCTATTTTCGACGTTATTATTTCATATTATGCTCAGGGCCGGATTTAGGTTGCAAGGGGCCCCGGGGCGGTGGACCTTTGGTGGGGGTCCCCCTCCCGGTAAATCTTAGGGATAATAAATTATAAAGTCCCTACTTTTAAAGGCATGTCGAGTAAAAGAAGTAAATTATTACCCTGATAAAAAAGTCGTTAATAATTTTTAAAGTTTCGTTAGTATTTTTTAATGTTTTTTTTTATTTTTTTAAGGGTTATTTTACAAAAAGCTTCACTTCCAACATTGCCGGACTGTTACAGTATTGTAATGATGAAAAAAAGAAAATTCATCAACCATCAATACAAAAAAAAGGGTACCTGGTTTGTGGTGGGGGCCCCGGGGCGCGCGCCCCGGTCGCCCCGCATTAAATCCGGCCCTGATTATACTAGACGACTCGAATCCCCATTGTCATTGAAAGTTACTAGTTTCATTTTAACATCGTCGTTTTATTGACTTTAAAGCAGCCATGAAGTACTAGTATATACGACATGAAGACTCCATACTCGTTACTCATATGCGACCCAAATATTAGACTAAATTTCTAAACCTTAAAAAAAAAAACAAAAAAAAAACAAAAACAAAAACAACCCCGTTAGCTAAACTAACAAAAAAAAAAATGTTGAATCAGCAACAATAAGTGTCTATTTTAACCGAAGAAGCTTTTACCGGCTCAATTTTAATAACTTGTGTATTCGCAATAAATCATCCCTTTTCTTTTCTAGGAAGTTCTGCCGACCAGCATTTTTCAGTGTTGATACAATGTTGACATTGATAAAGGAACTTTTTCCCCTTCCCTTTCCTTTATATATCCACGATGTTAACGACAAGGAAAAAAAAACAGGAAAAAAAAAACTTTTGAAGCGCTGACAAAACCATTGGTACAAAAATGGCCCAGCAAAATACTTAAGTAGAGCCCGCACCAAATCTTTGGGTCACCTAGCAAAATATCTTTCGTCAGGCAAGTAAAACCTTTGGTCAGCTCTGCTTAGGTCTTTTGCTGGATAATTTTTCTACAAAAGGTTCCGTCAGCGCTACAAAAGCGGGTTTTCTTTCCTGTGAGTATAACAATTCAAAATGTTTGTTTTTAGATGCCAGAATTCTGGATGATATCAGTAAAGCTTCACTGAAAAAACGAATGGACGATTAATGAGACTATATAGAAAATGATTTGTTGAGTTAAAAATTCATTTTTGATTTGCAGTAATTACAGAAAAAACAGAAAAAATTACTTTGGTAGCGCTGACTAAACCTTTGGTAGAAAAATGACCCAGCAAATTCCTGACCGAATCTTTGGTGTTCACCCGGCAAAACTGCGTGTTTAGGCGTACAAAACCTTTGATTAGCTCTACCAAAATCTTTCGCCGGGTAATTTTTCTACCAAAGGCAGTGGCGTCGCGTGCAATTCAGCAACAATGTATTCTATCCATTTGAACTCTTGTAAAATATCGAATTCAGGGGGTTCACAGTGCACAAGGAAAATTCGATATATTAAATGAGTAAAAATGGAGCAGTTGCATTGTTGCCAGATTGCACGCGCCGCCACTGACCAAAGGCTTTGTCAGCGCTATACCAAGGCGTTTTCACTGCTTTCTCTATACGAAAGCTCCACTATGGCAGTATACACGAATTCCTGCATCTACAAATAACCTTTTTTCTCCGTGTTGTTACAATGTTGACATCGTTTATACGCTTACGAAGAGGGGGAAGAAAAGGAGTCTTAGAGGACAGAGAAAGGGGAGAGGGAGAGGAAGAAGTTCCTTTAACGATGCCGAGCGGCACATAAAACACGCCTCCTCTCGATTTTGAAATGACGAGAGGACCTCTCATTTTATTGGGTTGCCGGCATTTCCTGGTTACGATTTCTTTCTGCGGCCTCCCTTGTTTAACGTTCAACTCATTTTAGCATGTATAATGCGGGAGTTTATTCCGAGACAACAGTTCAAACATCTTGACGACAAGTTCACATGTGCATGGCGATAAAGCGTCGGCGACCACCCTTACGGCTTACAGCCAGCGCAGTGTTGCTACATGAGGCACACCACAAGAATGGAGCTGTTGCAAACTTTTGCTACAGGCTTAATGATAGTTGATTATAAGGTAATACCCTGTAAAATTAACGATTAGCGCACTAAAAAATCGCGAAATCCACTCCTAAACTCACAAAATGCTTTTATATGCGAGACCGTAATGGCGGCCGAGGCCGCGGTTTTCTTATGGCAATCGCATGCTTCTTCTTCTTCTTGTGTGGTGTTGTGAGAACACCTCGTGTAGATGGCGCTGATTGAAGATAGGGAACCCCAATGAAAACCGCGGTCCCGGCCGCCATTACGGTCTCGCGTTAAAAAGCATTTTGTGAGTTTGGGAGTGGATTTCATGATTTTTTAGTGCGCTTATCGTTAGTTTTACTGGGTACTACCCCATTATTAACTATTAATAAGCCTGTAGAAAAAGTTTGCAACAGCTCCATACCCCGAATCCGTCTCAAACTTTTACAACAGCATTTCAGAGGATTTGATTCAAATATTAGAAAAACAAAGATGTAAAAAGTACAAGAAAAATAACTTCCAGTTTTCTTTATCTAATATTTAACACGTGTATTATCGACGAATTAAAGATTGTCGCAAGATTTTCACACATTTTCAGTCATGGGTGTGAGTGTGATCTGCAACGGCTTCCTTTCCCGCCCCACCCGCACTGGCTTTTCACCTACAAGGTGTGAGGAGTATGAAGAGTGGCCGAACCAGAGCCTTGTAGGCGAAACTTAATTCATGAAAATCTCGCGACAATCTTTAATTCGTCGATAGTACACATACACACATCACGAGTTTACGTAGAGTTATGCTTTGTTCATTTATCCATTTATTCCATTGCAATCTTGAAATCGTCTGTCTTGACTAGTGACAAAACACTTTCTACCTCTGTACCTCACTTTTCGGAATAGCTTTTTCTTTCATTTTCTTCCTCATGTTTTTACTCGAAAAGACGAAATGTATACAAAGAGTTGTAGTTTCCTCATTCTTTAGACTTTACCTCTGATGATGGCACAAAGTGCCGAAAGGCCTTAAAGGAATGATTTTATTTTAGTAATAATCCCCCCCCCCCCAGAAAGCGCAGCATATCGGCTACTATTTTATTTCATTTCTTTTCATCAATGTGCAATTGAATTTCTGATATTTGTTTTTAGGTCATTGAATATCTTCAAATCATTGATTCTAACGTAAACTGCATGATGCAGGAATGACAATGAGCGCACTGGAAATGACTGAAACTCACTCCCAAGTTTAGAACCAGCCAAATATATTAAAAAGTTGCTTCCTATAATGCCACCACGATGCATACAATTCAGTCCTGTTTTCCACTTTGGAAGTTCAAACCACTTTGCAAATTAAAGACGAGCGGCTTAGTTGCTCATTTTCTCAAACAAGACATCATAAAATAAACTATTAATAAATACTATAGAATCTTGGCTCATAGATCTGGAAACAATCTGCATACGTTTAAAAGACAGAAAGATAGAGGCACAGAATAATACAATCAGAACGGAAACTCTGTCGGATTTTGAAGCACATTCATTTCGCGTCCGCCATGTTGGGATATAGGATGTTTACATCTGGATTCGCGCGCGAAAAAAAAAAATATAGTACATGATCCGCGAAATTTTCATTTGGAAATGCCATTAGAATAAAAGTGAGGCTGGAAACTTATGATTTCTTTCCAGAATTTACAGAAATAAATGAGTTTTAACACAAATCACACACGTCCGCCATGTTGGGATATAGGACCACAGCGTTGCCTATTGGTGTCGTTAAATTCCAAACTTGCGCTTCCATTGGCTCTTATGGGAGTTTCCGTTCTGATTGTATTATTCTGTGATAGAGGGACGCGCTATACCTCCATCAGGACCGACTATTGGCAACACTGCTGAAGCTTCGTTCCCTGTGTCCTTTCTTCGAATCCGGGAATCGCTCTAATTCTGTTTTATGGTCACAGACTCACAGTTTAGGAGGAGAACGGACCCCGCCAAGTTAACTGGCTTTAGTCGTGCTAATGAGAATCCGAGCTTTTACCGCGCTCGCAGGGGTGAGACAGAAGGGGAGAGGGAGGTGGGAGGTTAAGAAGGAGATGAAAATTGACGAGGGGGAGGAAGAAACACAGACGTTGAACGGCATCGAGAGAAAGAGAAAGAGAAAGAGAGAGTGAGTGAGAGGAAAGCCATAAAATAAAATACACATGAAGAGGAGACTCTAAAGGACAAGACACAGCCACAGCCACACCACCACCGACGCGACGCGACGTCTCGATTCTGTTTTTCGTTGAGCCTAGTCATAAGATTACGATTGTGGAAGCCATAAAAATTAGGAGCTTTGATGTTACACGGATCAGTGTCTCTCTGTGGCAAGGAGTAGCTTCGAACAATCAACGGCTCGAGCGTTGCCAAATTCTCAAGTAGTTTCAATGAAATAGTAGGAGCGGAGGAGGCGATTGAGGGAACAAATATAAACACGTGTTCCTCTACTTTATAATGACTTCGGACAAGGAGGAAGAAGAAGAACGGAATTGACTCTCCGCAGTGCTGCCATCAGGCGTGTATTTACTGCGACATTTATCAACTCGCCCAATGATTCCACTTGCTAACCAAAATATCCACATAGTTCAGTTCACTGTACGATTGTGATGTACTATCAACGAATTAAAGATTTTCGCGAGATTTTCACGCAATGGAGCTGTTGCAAACTTTTGCTACAGGCTTATTGATAGTTGAAAATGGGGTAGTACCCAGTAAAAATAACGATTAGCGCACTAAAAAATCACGAAATCCACTCCTTAACTCACAAAATGCTGTTAAACGCGAGACCGTAATGGCGGCCGGGGCCGCGGTTTTCATTGGGGTTCCCTATCTTCAATCAGCGCCATCTACACGATGTGTTCTCGCAACACCACACAAGAAAAAGAAGAAGCATACAATTGCCATAAGAAAACCGCGGCCTCGGCCGCCATTGCGGTCTCGCATTTAAAAGCATTTTGTGAGTTTAGGAGTGGATTTCGTGATTTTTTAGTGCGCTAATCGTTATTTATACTGGGTATTACCCCATTTTCAACTATCAATAAGCCTGTAGCAAAAGTTTGCAACAGCTCCATTTCAGTTAAGGGTGTGAGTGTCGGACTGATCTACATAGGCTTTCTCGCCCCACTCGCTCGGGTCTCTTACATGCAACGTGTGAGGAGTATTTAACCTAACCTTGAAGGCGAAACTTAGCTCGGGAGAATCTCGCGACAATCTTTAATTCGTCGATAGTACAAGCAGAGCCATTGGTCCTGCGTCGTCGATTCGACGCAACCCGCGCTACACGTAGCCTGAACAGTGAACCTCTCTCGGTCTTGAGAGAACAAAAGAAAATAAAGATAAGAGAGCGTTAATTTTATGTGTAGTGCGGGTTGCGTCGAATCGTCAACGCAGGACTTATGGCTCTGCTTGTATATTAATGCTCTGATCTGTGATCTTTTCTTATTATCGATGCACTTGGAACAATATTCCTGTTAATTCAACCAGAATTCCAATTTGGAAAGTATTGCGGATAGAATTCTTGTTGAAAAGCCCGGAAGTCCGGAAAATGTGGCTAGAATTCAAGTTACAGCTATCGGAATTTCGGAGAGAGAATACATTATCAGAATTTTTGTTACGCCAACAGAAAATTTTATACGCCAGGAGACTCCATCACTGACTTTAAAAATGTTGCAGATATTTTGATAAAATTTAACGGTGATTCTACCGATTAAGAAAAGACCACGGATGCGAGCATTTTCGGGCAATACAATCAACTGAACAACTTTTCGGTAGTAGTCTTAGTAACATGATTAAGCTTTCGTGTTTGTCTAAATGCTTTGACAAAATATTTTATGTTCATAGAAATAGGAAAGCACCTTTGGATGGAGGGGTGGGAATTAGGAGGGGTGGTGAAAAGGGGGTACGACCAAAGGGGGGGGGGAGGTATTACCGCGGCGCGGTTGGTGGATTCGGCAGTCGCAGAATCTAGAGTCCATTTTTCCAAAGGAGTCTTGTCATGTGGCCAAGCAAAGAAGAAAAAGCTGTCCAAAAAGGCGTTGTTATAAATGGGGCTAATGACAAGGAGGCTTCGTCATTTCTCTTAAAATAATCAAATTATGCTGCAACAAAATTAAGTTAGCAAGTTTACAAACAATTTTGATAGATGTTTTTAAACCCGATTTAAGCCTTAAGCGCCCGTGAATTATTTTCATTTGGGAACACGCCTGCGCCTCCTTGAAGGAAGCCAACTATCACTTAAAATAGAAAAAGCAAAAAGAACGCTTCCTTGAGCTCTGCGATATCCTAAAATCCCGCAGTGAATCAGAATTTCTATCTCGTACGTATGACGAGACTCTTTAAAAACAAGGACTCCCATCCAGGCGCGAATCAGGGTTGCGCGGCGCTGTTGCCGACGCAAAATCTGCAAGCGGTCAAGAATTGAAGTTCGGCGGGTAGCGTAACAATCAGGGTGACGCTACCACTGCGTCTCGGATAAAACCTCCCGCATAAGTTTGGCGGGTAGCATAGCGACCGCGGCGACACGCGACTAGCGACGGGGCTTCTGACTCATCGAACAAAAATCTACGAGTGGTCATGAGTGTAGCGCGAATGGCATAGCTGTAAAGGCGCTATACGTGAAAACTACGGTAACTTGGCGTGCGTGACTCACAATCAGTAGAAGTTTCGACGGCGGTGTATAGTAGTAGTAGTGTGGCGCTCGGGAACTCCGAACCGAACGTGTCGAGCGTGAGTCGTTTGGAGTTCGTGAGCTACGACCCGGACTAGACACTGACATTGAGCAATCACTACCGGTTATAAAACGGTGGAGGACTGAAGAGTGAAGAGGAGAGTTCCGAGCGAAGAAATAAAAGAAAGAGAGGAAGTATTAACTTACTAATAATTTAATTTATACGACCGACAACACCCCGCGACTGGCCGGCTCGCGAGAATCGAGAGGGCGACGCGGCCCCCAAAATGAACCTCCTTCGGAACCTCGGGATGAAATAATTATTAAAACAAACAAGATAATAGGCGTGGCCTGCAGTTGCCTCTCGTTAAATCAAACACACCGTAATCTAGACGCATTTGATACTTCCAAGTTACAAGTTGTAGCCCTCCTCAACTCAGACTGATGAGCTGACTTCGACTATACGTTGTTTCAGGTCTCACTCTAATTTGAAGCTCGTTTTGGAATGATGAAAGCTGAACATTAATTAAGATACTTTCATGGAAAAAGAGCTAAATTGAAATTATTGACAATCGGTGATTTCTGGGCCCAATAAATGTACGGTACAAACGGGCTTTAGGTCGTACCTAAAAATGGCGATTCTAACCTCACATTATTTCTTTAACGGCATATCGGAATGTTGGGTGCGCTCCCAACTTCACGTTACTAGGGGCGGGTCTAGAGCCTCTCTAACCCACCCTAAGTGCTATTTTGAGGTTAGTTTTGTGGTTTCGCCATTTAAAAACGGTCCAATGCGGTCCGTTGGCTAGTGGCCGGTGCTTGTTGAAGTACTTTCGGCGGACTTGGGGCCGAGGACCGTGTGTATCGTACATTTATATGGGCCCTGGAAAACAAGACTTTTAGCTAACGCCGCGGACTTGGGAGGAAAAATAATGCACCATTCCATCGATTACTTAAAAATTAGTTGGTCTACTTTTCTTTCACAGTTTAAATGTATACTGTATAGTTCGTTACTCACTACACCACGATTTACATCAATTTCACTGTAATGCTACGACTCTTTGAAAACAAAAACAAAAACAAAACAACAAAAAAACCATCATAAACCATTCACGCAAGATGGCTACTCAATATTGCGTTGCTTGCTTCTATTGATTCTTATATTATCGTAACCGCTTGGAAAATGGACGACGAGAAAAAGCTCAATACACCCCATTCCGCGCGAGAAAAAAAAAAAAAAAAAAACAATCCAATGGGTCTGTTGCAAACTTTTGCTACAACGATTAAGAGTGTATAATCTAATGTAAAATCACCTGAAAAGTCTATTGGTGGCATCAGAAAATCATAAAATGCAATAATAAACTCACAAGAGGCGTTTAATGAAATCCAATATGGCGGAGAAATATCGAGCAATCTATATGCATGCACCGTGAACATCCAAGGATGGCCAACTTTGACAACCTCACTGGAGGTAGAGGTTAAGTGTTTGTTTACGTTGTGATTGGTTGTGATCGATATTGTGAGGTTGGCTATCCTTGGATGTTCGTGGTGCATGCATACATAGTGCTCGATTTTTCTCCGCCATCTTGGATTTCATTAAACGCCTCTTGTGAGTTTATTAGTGCATTTTATGACTTTCTGATGTCGCCTATGGACTTTTCAGGCGATTTTACATTAGATTAAACACTCTTAATTGTTGTAGCAAAAGTTTGCAACAGACCCATTTGGCATCAGAGTAGGTTGCGTTTAGAACAATACCATTTTCAGTGTCGGGCTCTGACAAGCAGCGGAGCCTGCTTCCGAACTTCATCAAAGCGCATCGGTGATTTAGCAACGAGTCGAAACATTGCGCTAACCAACCGCTCACCGATAGAGTTGACGCAGTTCGGAAGCAGGCACCGCTACTTGTCAGAACCCGATAATCAGAATGGTCCTGCTCTATTATTTTGTAAGACAATCAATCACGAAGAAGGGATGATTTGAACTTTAAATTTTTATAAAAATACTTTAAAATTAACATTTTCAGCGCCATTTTTCATTCGTTTGTATGAGCTTGAAAAATTCAGTAAAATACAATAATGGGTCTGTTGTAAACTTTTGCTACAGTAATAAAAAGTGTTTACTCGTAAAATCGCCTGAAAAGTCCATTGGTGGCATCATAAAGTCAATAAATACAATATCAAACTCACAAGAGGCATTTATCGACATCCAAGATGGCGGCAAAATATCGAGGAATCTGAATGTATGCACCGTGATCATCCAAGGATTGCCAACTTTGACAACCTCACTGCAGGTAGAGGTTATGTGTTTATTTACGTTGTGATTGGTTGTGATGGATATTGTGAGGTTGGCTATCCTTGGATGTTCGTGGTGCATGCATACAGATTGCTCGATATTTTGCCGCCATTTTGGATTTCATTAAACGCATTTTGTGAGTTTATTGTTGCATTTCATTGCTTTCTGATGCCATCATTGGACTTTTCAGGCGATTTTACTTAAGATTGCACACTCTATAGCGCTGTAGCAAAAGTTTGCAACGGACCCATTAGTATAATATACCATAACTTTACTTTCGTGAAACGCCCTATAAAATAATACTATCCCGCAATTCGACGGCAAAAGCACTCGCTTTTGTAAGTTTTGTTTTTCCCGTTTGTTTCCCTTGTTTGCTATTCTCCATTGATCCTGACTCAACTACTATACATATACTGACGGTGCGCTAATTGGCTCATACATAATTAACCGGATCTTTATCGCGCAGGTCATTTAAAAAATTTGAAGGCGGATATGGGGGTGGAATAATTTTCGGTCCTCACACGAGCGATTAATTTAGTCCGCAATCGAAATGAATTCATTTTATTGCCCCTAACGCTAACCTCGCCCCACTGGCACGAGTTGTGCTTCAGCTGTCCTTATGGTTCGTCAATTTCCTCCCCTCACCCCTGGCCTCTTCGTTTCCGCCCCCGTTAAAGACCTCTAATCAAAACCCCTCGGAATATTTACCTTATAGCTCCTCCCGAAAGGGTACAACGACCCCTCGATCAAAGGCTTGACTCTAAACAAACGAACCCCCCCCCCCGCCCTACAAGAGCCATATAGTGTTCTCTCTGTACTCATTTTTGTTCTTTCGTCCTATCTTTTATTAGGGCTACCATTTGCGTACGTTTATACGTATTTTCACAGCTAACTTCGTTTAAATTTTTTGAATTTTCCGCCTTTTGGAGATACTATCTTCAATCCCCATTCCTTTTTTACGTTTTGCGAGTTTCGTTAAATTTCACTATCGTGAATAAGTTATGGACAAACTTATTTGCATTTCAAGTATATCAATAACGCAATTCCATGCAGATCAGAAACTAAAATCGACGAATCAGTCCATATTTATGATCAAACACCGAAACTTTGTTGAGGGATTTTGAGAAGTTGAATCGTCTGGATCCCTCAGTGTACAGAAGGAGAGTTGAGGAGTGTCGGATGACTCCTAATATCGATAAACACTAGATGACGATATAATTTCTGCTAGAATTCATCGACAGAAATCCAATTATCAACCATAAATCGATCAATTGATCGATCAAGTTACGCGATCCAACTGCAATGAAGAGAAAGCTAAGATATAAGTCGCAGCAATGACAGTAAATGGAAGTCAACGACACTTTTCTGACTCTTTTATGCGCATTAATAAGGTTAAAAAATCGATTTATCGAATCGCCTAAATCGTCACTCGTCGCTCCTGGATTTTACGGAAACTGTCTCAATATACACAGCGCAAATTCCTGGCGATCTGAAAAATTTGGAGCTCACAAGTAGAAATCTAGTGATCAGCCATAAATCGATAGATTGATCGATCAATTTATACGTGATCCGACTGATAATCATATAAGAAATCTAAAATAAAAAGCGTTAGCGCGAGTCACGTGCGGACCGCAACACTCAAATACGGCGGTGGCGCCGCGGCTGGTAAAGCCCGCGTGTCACGCTTGAGGTAGTCGGTGGTGGAGGGGAGAGAGAGAGAGAGAGAGAGAGAGAGAGAGAGAGAGAGAGAGAGAGAGAGAGAGAGAGAGAGAGAGAGAGTGTGAGAGAGAGAGGCGGGTAATGGTAATGGGAAGGGATGCCACCTTATTCCACGATGAGTTTTCAAAATGTTAGAAATCACTGGAGCGTTCATAATTGGAGCCCGCCGCCGCGGCCGCGTTCCCGCCGTAACGTCACTCGATTGTGACATGTTCTGTACCCGTAGAGCGCCGTTCGCCGACACAAACGCCACCAACGATATGCCATGGCGAGAAGCGTCGACGTCGCGCGTCGAGTTGCGTCGCGTCAGTCGATCTGAACACTAAATACGCGGGGGAGAAAAGTGCACAGCAAAGTCGTATACAAGGAGGGTGCCGCAGAATAATTCTTCTTCCAACAGTTACGTGTAAGTTAGAGAGGTGTAAAAGTGATTACTGGTACAAGCTGGTACACGAGACCGCTCCCTCATTTTTAATAGGAGCTGCCGTTTGAAAAAAAAAAAAAAGCTTAAAACAAACCACTTTGAAATTTGAATTTTAAATTTTAAATTAATTTAATAAAATAGTGGTGAGGGAGGTGGGACGGAGGGATACGTTGATAAGTTAGAAAGGAGTAAAAATGATTATTGTTACAGGGATATGATACCCCCGTCCTCCACCCCCACCCCATTGATATACGATATACGAAATCCCTTCCCTTCTATTTATTGATCTCTTTTATTTTTATGTATAACAGCAAAATATGAACAATTCCTACTTTTGCATTTTTAAATTTAAATGAATTTGATGATAAAATGGGGTGAGAAAAGGAATGGGGTGGTAGGGAGAGAGGGATTCGTTAAAGTAGTGTTCAATTGATTACTGACAAAAGCAAGTCAAAACCCCCTCCGCTTAAGTTCACAATGTTTTGAAAAGAGTGCGTCAAAAACGATTTTAATTTTGAAATTTAAAAATTAAACGAATTTTCAATAGAAAAAAGGATGGCAGGGAGGGAGGAAGGGTTATCGGGGGAGGGGGAGGGTCGATTGTGAGTGCAGCGATTATTTAAAAACCATCGAAAAGGCTGCGCAGAGCCGCATAATTGCTTCATTAAAATGCAAATTATGTTTATCTGGGAATATTTTTAAGAGACAACTTATGCACGGCGATAAAATGAGATCCGTGACACACACATGACGTGAAGTAGTGACTGAGCAGTGCGGGGGTGTAGGGGTGAACGATGAGGGGGGTAATGAAAAGGATGGTCATTCATCCTCTTCGCCCGCTGCCCGTCTAGCCGCCCCCCCTCCCCCCTCACCCAACCCCTCATAACCCAACCAAATCCCAGTCGAGTCCATCCTTCATCCATCCTTAGTCCTTCCATTAAAAACAAATTGCTTCGAAGGAGCGAAAGATGAAATGAGATATCACGGGACTATTAAGTGGTTTCTTGTCTTCGGAATGACAGCGACCATCTTCAGAGCGCATTGCTTATACTAAGCAAAATGGATACTTCCTACCCTCACGCAGCGCGAGGCCCGGCTTTTTTGACACGCTTCCGCTGTAGCCTGGTTGGATGCCGATAAATCAATACCTCAATGGTATTCGGTTTTTAGGTGGAAATAGTTCGGGCGATTCCCCGCAGTTTACCTGTCAAGCCCAGCATACTGACTTATGACAAAATTAAGGAAACATTTTCGAGAAATTTATAGGCAAAAAGCGCTCTGTGGACCGTTTCAGAGCTATCTGTACCAAATACCTACCAAAAAACAAAAAAAATCGAACATAGAAAGTAAAAAAAAAAACGAGCAAAACGGTGTTTTGAGAAATACGTGTATTTCATTACCAAAATATTCACAGTTGCCATTGCCAGAACTTGATCAACCGAGATTTTGGCTTCATTTGATCAAATAATGTAATGAACAAGAACTCTTGTAATGGGTCTGTTGCAAACTTTTGCTACAACGATTAAGAGTGTTTAATCTAATGTAAAATCGCCTGAAAAATCCATTGGTGGCATTAGAAAGTTATAAAATGCAATAATAAACTCACAAGTTGCGTTTAATGAAATCCACAATGACGGAGAAATATCGAACAATCTGTATGCATGCACCGTGAACATCAAAGGATGGCCAACTTTGACAACCTCACTGGAGGTAGAGGTTATGTGTTTGTTTACGTTGTGATTGGTTGTGATGGATATTGTGAGGTTGGCTATCCTTGGATGTTTGATGTGGTGCATGCATACAAATTGCTCGATATTTCTCCGCCATCTTGGATTTCATTAAACGCCTCATGTGAGTTTATTATTGCATTTTATGACTTTCTGATGACACCAATGGACATTTCAGGCGATTTTACAATAGATAAAACACTCTTAATCGTTGTCGCAAAAGTTTGCAACTGACCCATTTTGAATGGAATAATCGTTAGGATTTTTTTCTTTTTTTTCTCTCTCTCGCAAAGTCGAATTTTCAACAAAAAATCGATACATTAAATAGAACAGCGTTTCCAAATTTAAAATGAGTACTTTACTATTATACTGTCAACTTCTACTTTCTCCTAATACCTACTTGAAACTTCTGCCAATGCAGTATAGAGAAAGCTGCAATCAGACGGGACTCTTCCGCTGTGACTCGTTATACGATGACAGCCAATTATGAATTTTGTTTAAACGCATTCATAGACTTTGTGAATTTTCAATAAAATAATTTTACACGATAGAGTTTACCATCTTTAGTGCTGCAGCAAAAATTTGTAACGATTCGATGATTGTATTTTCAACCAGCTTGAAGAAAAACAGAAAATGTAGTTTATAGTTATCTCGCGTATTCTGCGCCGTAACAGGTTAAGGGTGATCCGTGATATTTTATATATAAGAATCGAGGAAACTATCCCGAGAAAGCCCGCCAATCGAGCACAGAGTCTAAATGTGGGGGTGGGGGAGCTTAATACAGATCCATTAATCGCGTAACGGGTTTTCAGAGGCAAGGCGTCACCAACAAGCTACGCACTGTTGATTTTTTTTTCTTTTTGTCGCTGTCGTCCATAATTAAGGTTCATTAATAAAATGCTCGGATGAGTGACAGTCAAACTTCATCAATCATCTCGGAAATCAGGCGCATCTTTTTAGGTGTCGGGAACGTCCGACGTCCACGGCGCTCAATGGACAAAAATAACCGAATGGCGGCCAAAATTCAGGAAGTTAAAATTCCTTCAAGTCACTTCGCTACTTTCAGTACACTATTTAGTCACTTCACAACAAATTTTTACAATTATAACGTATGAATTGAGTTGATCAGTTTGACTTGGGAGCTGAAAAATGACAATTTTACGTCATTTTACCTAGCTGATAAGTTTGGGTCGAGTTACATCTATCCATGGAAACGACGGCTCGTGAACAATGGACTATCGTTTTCGTTTTTCTCCCAATTGAACGTATGAAAAAGTATCGTTTTCATGGGTGTGTAATCGAAACCCCTGAAGATCGACTCTTTTCCATTGATTCATATGAAGCTGGCATCTAAAAAAAAGCGATCCGTGGCGGCTTGTGAACAATCGAATACCGCATACATCTACCATTGGAGTATGTTCAGAAGAATCGATTTCTTGGTGCAGATTTCGGTGAACTCCCAGCGAATTGTTTCTCTTCCACATAGCTACAGGTGGGCTTGAGAAAAATCGATTGTTTCTTTCTCGCATTTGAACCCATGAAAAAGTGTCGATTGCTTATGTTGAATTGAATCCTCTGAAGATCGATTCTTTCCCCCAAGTAATCGGAGGACCATTGTGCGGTGCGATGCTAATGCGCGCTCGCGGCATCGTGCATCGACTGTTTATGCCTAAAAATCTTACTCCATCATCAAGTAGTGTTTCTCTCCTGTCAAATGACAATTCATGTGAATGAAATCAACTGCGATTATCACTGACTTAAAAAAGAAAAAAAACTCGACATTTGAAAAGAAGAGCGAAGCGGATCTCGCCTTCGCTTCGAATCAACCTAATAGTCTTTTGGCACAGGACTCGGCCTGCTCTCGGCTCTCCCGATTCCTCACACTTTTCAGCTCCATTTCCTGCAGCCCTTGCCATCACGTGACCACGCGCCATGCATATAGGCTTTCCCCCCTTGAACAAGGAAACGATGAACCACGCCATCGGCGGATCCGAGACTTTATCCTTCTCTCTCACTCTTGCCATTTGAACACATCTGTCAGAGAAGGATAGCAGAAGGAACCATCACGTGACTTTAGTCTATATCTTTAGTCGTACAAGTACGTGCAAATGGGATGAGAGAGAGATACTAGATGAGCGGATGAGAGATCAGACCCATCATATAGAAGCTCCGACAGCGACGCTTGCATGACAGCCGACAAAGCGACCGGGGTGGGATACTTACACAAAAATGCGACAAGCAATATGGCAGTAGTACCACCGTAGCGTGTCGGGGGGGGGCATCACTCACACCACACCCCATCACAGTCCAGACTTCGAGCTATCCTTTTTTATTATTTTACCAAAAAAACAAAAAAAAAAAACAAAAAAAAAAAACAAAAAAAAAAAAAAAACTTTAATTTTGGTGCGAATTTACCATAGACTCTCCTCCAGAGTTGAGGTAAAAAAATGTCCCCCCCCCCCGAAAGAGGTAAACAAGGCAACTGTATAAAACATATACATCACAGATTGCCCCAGCTCTTGAGTCAAGGCCCAAAAATGTGTCGGACGGACGGTTCTCAAGGTCGTGCCTAAGTCAAGAGCACAATCAGAAGCAAGGATTCGAAACGTTCACATTACTGAAGATAAGGGTAGAGTCCCGTTCGTACCATGCGTTTTTTTGGGTAAAGTTCTCTTTGCAATGACTAAGAATCTGTGTATGCAACCATGAACGCTTCCAAGGAAAGGCAAAGAATTACAGGCAGTCTACCTACCTCTTGAGTCTTGAGTCAAGTTAAATTTAAACATTGACTGAGAGGCTGTGTATGCAACCATCTACACTTACAAGCAAAGCACGAGAATTAGAGGTTAATTGCCTATAGTCACCAGTAGAGCCGGGTTCAATTTGCCCATTGACTGAGAAGCTAGGTAGGCAACCGTGTATATATAGCCTCATGAAAAAAAATACACGCGTTACAGGTTGCCTATCTAGAATCACTAGATGGATAATTCTAAAGGGAGTCCAGACACAAACGCAACGCTTGATTGATGCATTTGAAAGGAATCGACCACGTGAACGAATTTGAAGGTTACATTCAACGGTGGACACTTAATAGAGGGCGATAATAGTTCCATAGAGCGGTTTTATGCAGAAAGGAACCAATAAAATAGGTTGGATCCACGGGGAATTAAAATAGAAGTTGATTCTCTTCTGCAAAAAAAACCATCTACTTATGTTGCCTATTCAGGCAACAGTGCAATATGCAACATCATCCGTGTCCTCCCTAGTGGTAGAAGTTGCGCAGTTGTATTGTATTGTCCCATGGCGGGGCGGGAAACAGAGAAGACAGACGAGACGGGACAGAGCGCATGAAGGTGTCAAAAATTATTACTGCATTTGGTTTTTTAATCTTCCAAAACACGATCATAAATTTGATTATTTAATGTCTTAATCGAGTCGAAGCGCTCTGTTGATCATGTTCCCTTCCTTTCATTCTCTCACACTTTTCTCGGAGGTTAAGTTTCTCTGCACAGTCGTATAGCTCTACTCCACCGAATGTAGACCGTGAAAAAAAAAGAAGAAGAAGAAGAAGAAAAAAGTATCCTTCATCATAAATTATTATCATACTCTCAAGTTGATATCATTCTAGCGCCACGCCGCGCTGAGAAAGTGACGCGACCGCGCGGTGTAAAGAACCAATGGAAGAGCGAGGCAACTCCGCTAGAGTGCTCTGTCGAAGATAAATAAATAATCGACGGGTTGTCGTAGTAAAAAAAAAAAAAAAAAAAAAAAAAATGAAGATGAAATAAAAATCCATCCGAATCCCTAAAATTTATGTTTCCTTTGAATATTATTTCATAATGGCTGTTCCTTGCAGTTGAGTTGTATCTTTATGATGCGGCACGCCTGTCCTCCTCTTTCCTCCTCCAGAAATCGAGACTTACCCCTAACTAGAGTTTATACTATATGAACGAGAGTTGCGACATGTCATATTCTACTTCTTCAAAACAAGCTGTAAGAGGAAGAAGAAGTAGGGGTTTTGCATTGTGAGCCCTGAGGCGGTCAGAATTCCTGAGGAGGGGGCAAAGATGGTACACGTATGTATAGTCTACAGGGTCAAATTAATGTTTATTTTAAACAGTGTACCATTTTTACTATCTATAGACTCTAGAGCACCTAATTTCATAATTTTTGACGACTTGACTGGAAAGTTATACATTCATTTTCAGTCTGACCCAGACTTGTACTAACAAAGTTAGTTGCTCAATATCTTTACTCTGCTTCATCTGATGACTGATTTAGGGGATAATTGAACGATGTTCTGTTGTGACCCCGGGAAGAAAAGTTGCCATCCGATTTTATCACAAGTAATATGTATAGCTGGTACAAGGGTTTTTAGAATATTTATGGCAAATAATTAGAAATGACTTCAGAAATAGCGCAAAACCTCATATACGTAGAATGTAGGGTGTAGGGTTTCCACCTCTAGCAGCTCGCCTTAGTTTATTTATAAAATGTTTACTAAACATCCTTAAAAACAACCAAGATGTTAAAAATATGTATTTAAAACACGAAAAAATTAGAAAGCTTACGTTTAGACCACTACTAGATGCTTTACAAATAAATTAAAAACATCTTGGGGGGGGGGCGTTCCCAAAATTGGCAGTAGACTTCGTTCAGAATAAGTTTCCCTCGCTTTACGAGAACATTTCGACAGTAAATGTATATTACACATTTGCTGCGTAATTTATCATTCAACTTGTGAAGGGCAATAAAAAAATTGTAGTAGATAAACGATCGTCACAGACAACTAACTATCAGGTGTTTTTTCCCCCGACACAATAATATGATCAAAAGCTGTTACATTTTTTTACTTTATTTCATTGTTATTTTCGTCATTCTCTAGTGTGTGATTTCGAAGTTGCATGGTAGAGAGCAGTATAGCTACCCTTCGCCCAACGCACATTGGTCTGAGATCGAATAAAATAGGCAAAAAAGTATACAAAAAAAATTATAAAGAAAATCATCTTATAGGCGACCCTTTTAAGCTCAATTTAAAACTTTTCGGTGACATTTTTAAGTTTACATTACTTGTTCTAAGAAGAAAAAACACTTCAAACAAGAAAACACTTCCAAATGTTTTCTGCAATTAAAATATTAGTATTGAAAGTTTAAAAATGATAAATTAATGATGAGAAATTTACATTTTGATTTTTGGCTGCTTTTTGACGATCTCAGGCCTACACAACTCACAGCCTACGCACCGCGGCGCGGCGTATACAAATTACAAAGAGAATGTATAGGGAGAAACCTCATATCTATATGGTATACTTCAGTCTGTTCTCCCTCTCCGTGTGCTTTATCCACAACATTCTGATCTACACCTTGCAGCAACTCACAAGCTCAATGACCATGCACGATTCATCTTGAGTTTGCTTATCATACACAACTAATTTGGTTCCCTGTTGCGTTGTGGCGGTGTCTTAGCATAACAGGTCCCTGGTCCTTCCCTAGTAAAAGAAATGGGACATCGGACGCTGTGAATTTAAATGGGCTCTTTCTTCATAACACTCATAACTGCTCCGCGAGGTGAAAATATTTTTCAAGTTATCGGGTATCAGAGCGTCATGCGTCAAGTCAAGATATTAATTGGAGGCGATGAGAAAACCTCGCACGAAATCGAATCGGATCAAGACGAGAGTCGTTACTATTACTGATGTCATCGATGTTAATCTGGCGATGTTTGTCGATTTGCAGCATCATCCTCTCACAAAGGACCCCGCACGGCGCGAGCTTCGAAAGTCCACTGTAGCCAGATTGTTGAGAAAAAAAACATCGTTCAAATCTCATCAACGGGCTATTTAGGCCTCTTCTGACGATCAAATTGGATCGTCTAAGTGGCCTCAAATTTAAGAAAGCATTTGGAGGTGGGTTCGCAAGATAAATATCATTCCCAAGTTTTTCCAAAAGAACAGTCGCCTGAATTTTCAAACATTTGGGCATTTTCATGGGAAATGAATCTTTCCATGATCGAAAAATGTTTACGGGCCGCTAAACTATGATGGTGGATGATGCACATCGCCATCAATCACCAGATGTTATTCACTTGAAGGCTGATTTAAGGATTCAATTCTATCCTCAGAAGAGACTTAACCCTTTCATTACTACTCTCGAGTTTATTTGTTCTGCGGGCCGATCATTTACTTCATCGTTTAACTTAACCGATCGTTAAGACTGTCTACGAGTGATGCTATTGGTCGAATATTGTAAAACTTAGCCGTTGCTATGGTAATCATCGTTATAGTGTCCGTTTTTTAAAGGTTACTCATAAATAGCCTTTATAAAACGAGACTCTCAACGATGGTTACCATAGCAACAGCCAAGTTTTACAATTGTCGACCAATAGCATCACTCGTAGACAGTTTAATCGATCGGTTTAACGATAAAGTAAATGATCGGCCCGCTGGTAACAAAGTCCAATCGCCACAAATTCAATTTGTTGCTAAAAGTAAACGTGACGAATAAAAATGGCTGATGTTTCCAAAATAAGATTCCTTGAAGCGCCTTCAATTAGCGGCATTTACAAAATGAGCACAGCTGAGTGGGAACATTCGTATACCGCATCTTGATGGCGAACTAGCTGTAATCTGTGAGTAACTGCGGGTAATAATGCAGTAAAAGGGTTAGGGAGGGATATTCAGATGCTTGCGATGATTCCCGAAAAGCGACCACACATTCTTACTTTAAAGTTGAAATGTAACCCCTTTACTACATCGTTGCAAAATTGAGCGAGATACAGACAGTGCAATGAGGCATATCCAACGCTCCCTCGTTTCAATTGAGTGGATAGATCAGTATTCCTAACCCGCGGTGTTTCTTTTGCCTATGCAATTAATTGAAGGTTTGGTTGGATTGCGAAAACGCGATGGTTCCATATACATTTGTGATAAAGTTAGTTGGTGATAACAGTATACACAATACAGTGTATCGCGGGTTTTTCACTCATTAAACTTCCTTCCTGAATCAGGCATTGGATTTTGAAAGTTTTTGAAGTGCGCATCACTCATTCATCGGAATTTAACGACAGTGTTTAATTGAAAATATAATGCGGCGACACTTTGTTAGATTACAGTAAACATTTTATTCAAGAAAATACACACTGTTTAACTGGGCTTACATGATTAGAGAGAGAGTGTCAGCAAGAGCGCTGAACGAAGGGGATTCTCGGACTGTTAAAAGTCTAGCCAGGGCCAAGGGCCCGTCAAGATTTTACCAACGGCGGAAACAAAACTCGTAAAAATATTATACGGTTCTAGGGTAACGCCGTTGCATAATTTCCTCTCATGAGTGAAAAATTCATTAATAAATCATACTATTCAACAGACAGAACAAATGTGCCGTATTGCTGTAGCAAAATTAAGTTTCGGGTTCGACGAACCCGATTTGCTACTTTATTCAAAGGGCAAACTTTTTTATTTTACAGTGAATGGCGAAACGTGGCTTTGGGCTGGTCATAACTTGGAAATGATAATGGCAGGACGTACCACATCGATGTTCCGATTTTTGAGTGTAGAGGTGGTGAAGGGTATAGGTGTCGGAGGGGGTTAGGTGGGGGAAGGGAGATGTTGACGAGGAACGCGTCACGTCGCGCTCGTCAAAAGACGCGTGAAGTTTTAATGGAGCAAAATACAAGAACTACAAAACCCTCCTCTGGTGGAAATAGCGGGGGTTACCAACAAGGTCCAATAGACTCTAACATTGATGCATCCTCGCAGTATTAATACGCGCTCGCTGCTATACCATTAAACGCATTCAAACTCCTGCATGGTTGCCTTTTAAACGGTAAAAAAATTGTTATAAAAATGATTATTGAAAAATTGTAACAAAACCAACAATGAATCAAACAGTATTGATGCGTTTTTTTTTTTTTTTTTTTCTCCGGAGCGCGCACCGGTGCAGCTCCAGTGCACTGGAGTGTTTTTTTATTCCGGTGCTCCAGCACCGGAGCGCACCGTAGTGTTGTTTTATTAGCGGTGCGATGCGTCTGGAGCTGCTCCGGTGCAAGCTCCAGTGTATCGGAGTTGAAGACCGATGCACTGGAGCTGGAGCTCCGGAGCTTCTGCACGTGACCGGTGCTGCGCCAGACAGCTTCGGAGCAGCTCGGAAAACTCCGGGTTATTGCACCGGTGCGGATTCCGGAGAATAAAAAAACGCTTCATATTGGTAGCCCATTTTTTCGAGTATTTTGATGTTCACTAACACGCAACCAGAAATTGGTCGCCGGAGAGGAGGGATTTTCCCGAAAATACTGGGGAGAGGTCGTCTGAAAAAACACTCTCCAGCTAGAAGAAGGTACTGAGGTGGTCCAAAAAAAAAAAAAAAAAAAAAAAAAAAATATCCCAAAACAAAAAATTATCAAAATGAGTACGCTGCTTCTAATTTGATTCAGTGAAAAAATAAATTCAAGGAGTATATGAAACCCTTTCTCTTTCTCCGTACATTGAGTGCGCGTGATGGAGAGGGACAGCATTTATAGGGAATAAAGCCGCGTGACAGCCTCTACTTCTCTCCTTTTCTGATGTATGCGGGTTCTTACGGACGAAAAGAGAGAAAGCTAAGTTACTGGATGCACCACTGTGGGGAAATGTGCAATGTGCATATTGAAGATTTGATTGAAAGAGTTTTTACAGTACAGGGTGTTCGCAGCAATTTAAACTGTCGAATTTCCTGATTTTCCATATGGTTTTTCCATGCTGTCATTATGACAAGAAATCATTTTATGGGAAAAATTTGAACCCATTTGAAGACTGAAATTTTATCAAGTTTGGACATTCACTTGTCAAACTGTTTCTACAGAGCTTTGATCGTACGTATCGTGAGAGAGATGGTAGTGCAGAGGTGAAAAATTATTCAAATCAGTGTATATCTTTTCATATGTTAGCAAAACTCCTACACTTTTATAGAGACGCTACCTAGAGATAGAGCCACTTTAAGACTCCTTCGGAATGACTCTATTCGATTTGGCCTCCCTGAGGCGTTGAGAAAACTTATTTTAAAACGCGAGGCGTTCGTTTTGAGTTGTGCCGCCGGCGGGCGCGGCGCGGCGCATCCAGGAACGCGTTTTTCTCTCTTCATGTCCCTAAGGATGAATGAGTTAGAGAAAGAAAGAAGGGCTATCACGTGACTTGAGTCCCAACCTCCATCCTTTTCTAACAGATACATTCAAACGGACAATGAGAGAGAGAGAGAGGCAGACCGACTTGCTAATTGAGCAAACAAATCCAGAATGCCAACGGCGGAGGTATATAGCTATAATCGACTGAAGTCAGCTGCACTTACTACACCGCGTATAGCAGTATTGCCAAACGACTAAAACGTTCGTAAGCTTTTCATTGATTAAAATTAGAAATACACGGACAAAATAAAAACAAAACAGTCAAATCTGGCAACAACGCCACGTAGATTATTGGGTGATTAGGAGCCGTTCCCAAGAGCGCTCTCAACCAACAAAATAACAAAAAACAAAGAAAAAACGGCTACTCTAAATTAGTTCGTCGATCAAAGTCGGATCCAGGATTCGCTTTTCTCTCTTACTAGCCATTTGATAGCATGCACTGGAAAAGGACAGAGACAGGGACTAAAACCAAGGGATTGCCGATTGCCCCTCCTTCCATCCTTGTCAAACAAATGAGTTCAAATGGAGAGAGAGGGAGAGAGTGAGAGAGGCGAGAGGGAGAGAGAGGGGGAGAGGAAGGGAGGGGAAAAAAAAGAGAGAGAGAGAGAGAGAGAGAGAGAGAGAGAGAGAAAGAGAGAGAGAGAAGGGAGAGAGAGAGAGGGAGAGAGAGAGAGAGAGGAGGGAGAAATTAACATTCCTGGATCCGCCTAAATCGACGATCATGGATGGTGATTTCTTATCAGGACGTTAAAGGATGGATTCCTGAATCTATGTTCGAGTGTAACATTCTTAGAGACAGAGTTAATAAGGGACGCCTAGACCTCATTGAAATAAAGCGAGTTTGTTTTGAAACAGCGTCGACGAGTCGATGAGCAAATGATGCGCTACCGAGGCGGACCCGGGCGATGCCGATGAGCTTCCAGATAAGTCATTATCCTTCGTTGAGGGCGCGCGTTTTAACCGTTTAGAAATTTTGAAAGATGAGCTTGGATGCACCACGCAATCCTATCTAGAGTGGCAATCAAAAGGGTAACCAACGTAATTAACGTGCAAGATTTTTGGGTATTAAGGGTTAGGCGCTGGCAGATCTAAGAATGATTGCGTGTCCTCTCTCTTTGCCTATTAGAACACATGATCGTTCCGTGTAGAAAAGGACAGTTCGGGGACAATCACGTGACTTTTGCTCATTCTTTAATCATTTTCTTTCACATGCGTTCAAATGGGGGAGAGAGAGAGAGAGGGAGAGAGAGAGGGAGAGAGAGAAAGGGAGAGAGAGAAAGGGGGAGAGAGAGAGAGAGAGAGAGAGAGAGAGAGGGGAGAGAGAGAGAAAGGGAGGGAGGGAGAGAGAGAAAGGGAGGGAGGGAGAGGGGAGAGAGAGAGAAAGGGAGGGAGGGAGATGATGATGATGAACCGTTTTTATTGAAAAAAAAAAAAGAATTAATGCTAATAACATAAGTAAAACAAAAAATCATATAGTTTTTAGGCAAAGTTTAAGCTCAAGTTTAAGGAGAGAGAGAGAGCGAGAGAGAGAGAGAGGAAAAGGAGGGAGGGAGGGAGAGAGAGGCGGAGATAGAGAGAGAGAGAGAGAGAGAGAGAGAGAGAGAGAGAGAGAGAGAGAGAGAGAGAGAGAGAGAGAGAGAGAGAGAGAGAGAGAAAGAGAGAGCATGGTATAGGCGTGACGTAAAGTGGGTACGCCAAGTTAATTCCTATCCAAAAGCAGGGCATGCAGGGGCTGATTCAAGTATCTCGTTCACATTTAAATCAATTATCCAGGGGAGCACGTTTTGCTTGTTTTTGTATCAGAAGTCTTTTTTGACAAAGCATTTGCTAACATTTTTTTTAAACATTTTCCGGAAGAATGCGAAAACTGATTTCTGTGTCCTGATAACCGCCCAAGAAGACGATTTCATTCAAAACCGGATCCAGTTGAATTTATTACCATTTTAATTTGTGAAAAGAAAAAAATTGAGGCAAGCAACAGGAGTGCGTGAAAAGTAGTCACTTAAGGGATCACCATTCCAGCAATATCGCAGCATGGAGAGCTCTCTCTATGGTATTTATTTTCACACGGCCTCTTCACGACTATATTTTGTTAGCAAAATCCGAGACTCAAAAAATTCATTTTAGATATTTACGGTTGAGGATGAGGCTTCGTACAGGAGCATACAGGATTCGTCGCTGCTGAGAGGGTATAGTTAAAACAACATTAATAGAGGATACTGCAGAGGAAAAAGAGAGGAAAATACATTCAACAAAGCTCTGAGTCAACAAAAACTGCGAAATAAGGATGCGATATTAAAAAAGGAGAAACGGAAGTGAGAGACTAGTAGATTCAGGATTAAAGCGAAGGTTATGAAAAATCAATCTTCCGAGTATCATAACTGGAATTCAATATTTTCCATCGAATAATAAACTTCTATAGAGAGAAAAAGAAGAGGCAAAATAGAGAGAAAATAATCAATTGGATTTAATTTAATAAACTTGACGAGGTGGAGCACCGAGGAAGTTACAGTGATGGGGGGGAGGGGGGGGCTGCGACTTACCCAGCTCACCGGGGTGGGGGGGGAGAGTTCCCCTAAATGATTTTCCAATTTTAACTCTCTCAATTCAATTTCATATAGGTTTTCGGAGTAATTTTCAATTTTCTTTTCATTAGTAACGTTCAAGATATTCTCTGGTATTTTTCCTTCTTCCTTATTTCAGATTATTAGCTTTGAAATTGAAATTTGGAGGTTCGAAGACAATTTGTTACGGACGAAAAATAAATCAACATTGACCGAGGAAAAAGAACAGAAAAATCCCGAGTTGTTTTAAAAAATTTAAGGTCAAAAGAAGAAAATTACAAATTTAAAAACCGCGTAAATATTTGTCAAATTAAAAATTTAAGAGGAACGTTATCAAGGTTTGTAATTTGTTCAAGCACATTAGTTTTTTCTCAATTTTGTAAAAGAGGTTATCCATTTATTGGCAATATTACGTCTTTAGGAAAAAGGAAACAGAAAACAGAATTCGCGTTAAAAAGTTTAGGTGGAAAGGTAAAAATGAAGAGAATGGGCACTGCAATATTCCTCACACTGAATCGTTCTTACAAATTAAAATTGGGGCAATTAGGGTGTTAGTGGACGAACCATTAATCAGGATTAGCTAAGTACTTCAGAGAAACAACACTCATTAAGATAAAAAAATAATGTAAAAAGTGAACGCTTCAAGTTCAGGCGAAGATGGATAAGTATTGTGCGGATAAGGATGCTCCAGGTCTCAATGTTCCCTTTTTCCCTCTACTTTGGACTTCGGGGAAGGGAGGGGACACCAACACCCCCTCAGTGTTGCCAGATTGGAGTGAAAAATCCGTACGTTTTACATTGATTTAAATGGGGACGATACGGCTTTGTACCCTCGATCTAGCAACACTGCACCCCCTCCTTCCTCAGTAAACTTTTCAAGAAAGATCCATTGGCGTGTAAAGTTGAGAACAGCCCGGGTCTCAATTTTTCTTATTTCTTTTCCTCTCCGATTTTTTTTTTTTGGAATCCGAGGGGCAAAGTGTACCTCCTCCCCCCCCCCGTTTCCAACTCCCTTGACGATATTATTAAAAGTATTATACTCTTGGATGAAGGAGAAACAAACTCAGCGAAGAGTCAAGGGGGAACAATAGGATATACGAAGAATTATATTTGTTCAAAGGTCAAAATACTCATTCAATAAATTGAAGGAGCGCACACAGACAAATCGAGGCAAGACAGGGTGCAGCAGGCGAGCTGTAAGGGTGGAGGATAAACCGAATCAGGGTTGACATTTTGTAAGAATGAAATGATGGACTACTCAAATTCAATGGTGATTCCTGCACCGATGGACGCAAATATTAAACAAATCGGATAAACAGTATCACTTTATCATATGTATAGAAATACTGTTAGCTGTAATCTTCAAGTCACCGTGGAAATTCACCGAATTCGGAATTTATTCAATTCTCTTCGAACGACGGCCGCGGCCGGCGCACAGTGGTTCGAAACATTAATTTTGCTGGACATGAAAAGTGTTGGTTTTTTGCTTTAAAAACATTTTAGATGTGACATTTTCTTGGAAAAATCATGCTGTTTGACTCATTTTAAGCTCTGAAATGAATGATTTCACACATTTTTAGGTTACCTTGCTTTTCAATGTTCAGAATCTTCATTTTTAATCGTAAAATTATGTCCAGGTAATTCCTTGATTCGAACCACTGTGCGGCGTTGCTGTCGGCAACAAACGGCAAACGTCTACAGTTCATATCACACTCAAAAAAGATTTTAAGGTGATTCTATGGCAAACTCCCGAAAATTTTAATCCGATAGATGGCGCAACTTGTCGCTGGCTCCAAAAATAGCCGTTTTTTGACGGTTTTCGGCTGTTTTCTCTGAACAGACGAATAATAGACAAAAAATCGGAATGTCAGCACCTGCTTAATTTTTTGCTTGATTTTTTGAGCCATAAACGAGCCAAATTAGTTCTAAAATAAAGGCGAAACTATACAAAGAAAAAATCATGTGTAATTTGGAGTTGTATTAGCAAAGATTACAGGTTTCGGTTTCACCCGTAATCTTTGCTGATACAACTCCAAATTACACATGATTTTTTCTTTGCATAGTTTCGCCTTTATTTTAGAACCAATTTGGCTCGTTTATGGCTCAAAAAATCAAGCAAAAAATTAAGCAGGTGCTGACATTCCGATTTTTTGTCTATTATTCGTCTGTTCAGAGAAAACAGCCGAAAACCGTCAAAAAACGGCTATTTTCGGAGCCAGCGACAAGTTACGCCATCTATCGGATTAAAATTTTCGGGAGTTTGCCATAGAATCACCTTAACTCTCTTTGCAATTGAAATGTTGCCTGTTTAACTTCCGCAGATTTTCGTTACTGTTTTCCTGTAAAACATGAAATTAAAATTTCGTTTTTTCTCATCAGCTGTGACCCAGTAATTGCTCTGGAAATGTCGCCGCTTTTAGTTCCTTTTTTTTGAGTAATGGCATCGCCGACAAAAGTGACTGTTCTGGATCTAAAAATTAAAATAGACGGTGGGACAACAAGAGACGATGAAGAGGGGGGGGGGGAGCGTACTCATGCAGTCAGCATTTCTCTCGATCAAAATTTGTAAACCTACCTCCTGAAATATGAAAATACGATCTTCAATAATTCACGCCTCGAAAAAAACTCCCGTTTCACGCGGAAGATAAATAATTCAAGCGACATGAGAAGAGAGAAAATCAGTCTAAATGGTAATAGGAAAGAAATTTCACAGTCAAAACCTCCAGATGCATTGCCAGATTTGAGAGAAATCACCGCACAATTTTTTGTTTGTTTTTTTTTTCTCTCTAGGCGAAGTTCCCGTTCGAGCTGGAATTTTCATCCACATATAAAACAAGTAAGCATATACATATTTTACTCGGCATTTTTCAGAGCTTTGATACGTTGGGATTTTCGAGAGTTTTCCACTGAAATGGTTGGAAAGGAAACCTTCAAACAATTCAGAAGTTCGTACATTTTCTAGTGTCCACAAGGGACGCAGGCGTTTGGGGAAGTGTAACTAAAACTTTTTAAGAGCTTAATAGTAGACAGTTTTATGATCTACAAGAAGTAAATGAGGTAATTTTTCAGAATAACCCACCAGTGTTTGAGAAATTTTGGGGAGAAAAAAAAAAAAAAAAAAACAAAAAAAACAACAACGATTTTTAGGCCACATTTTTAGAGTAAACTTGGCAAAGCTGCAAACATTTCGGTATTGACTTCAAACAATGGTATTTGCTGCAAACATTTCGGGTGGAAGTACTCACTACATGGAACGAATATACCAAAATTCAGCTATCACGTATGTTTTTCTTAGTTCAAAACCTATCGGCCCTGGACTAAACAAGGTTCTCATGATGGGTCTGTTTGAAAAATTCTGCTATAAACTTCAATAAATGCGTTGAAACAAAATTCCAGAGTGGGCGTCGTGTAGCTCCAATGTTATTTTTAGTGATTTAACGATCAAAAGCAAAAAATTGCAACGGGCCCATTACAACTGAATCGGTCTATTACACACACTTTTGGTCGCTTGAAAATCACATTGAAAGCATTCTCAGCATAGGTAAAATGTTGCGATTAGATTCGATGGAACTCATCCATAGTGACCCGCACATTTGACCGCCATCTTGGAGTTTTGTAAAACGCATTTATTGAGTTTGTGAGCCAATTTTGAAAGTTTCTGATGCTATAATTTCAAGTGATTTTACAACACGTTAAACCATTTCTACAGTAATTGTAGCAAAATTTTGCAACATACCCATTTGATACACGGAAAAAAAGACTGGTAGAATTTACCGTCTGCATAGCTGATTTCGGAGTCTGCTATCAAGTTTGGTAAATTTTACCATCATATGGTAAATGCAACGTGCCTTTTGGTGAAATGTACCAACAGGTTATCTTAATTTACCACAAGATACGTTGCGTTTACCATATGATGGAAAAATTTACCATACTTGACAGCAAACTCCAAAATCAACAATGCAGACGGTAAATTCTACTAGTCTTTTTATTCCTGCAGAACAACCCCCCCCCCTCCCCCGTTGTGCCTCATTTTGCGAAAACCATTTGAATTTATTATTTAAAAAAAAAAAAAAAAAAAAAAAAAAAAAAAAAACTTTTAAATCAGTATTGATAAACTTTTAGAGTTAATTTTGCAAAATTTGAATGCTCCCAAGCTCATTCTCAAGTGATTTTTACACTAAAATTCAAGAACTTTACCGCTGTTACAACATTTTGCAACAGGCACATTACACGGATGAATCTATAGAGGATTTAGCAAAATTTCAGATCTGACAACATCTTGCGAGATTCTTGCAGATTCCCTATTTTTGCAAGCTTCCAGAGCACGAAGATATTGATAAACGTGGAGCTGTTTTGGCATAAATTCCAAGGGATCAATAAAAACGGTTTGTATAGGGGAGAAAGGAGCGCGCTGCGTGCGCACGTAAAGCGTAAGAAACACAAAAAACAGACGAACAGACCAGACCCAGCGCTTTGTAGATATTGGAATCCTAAAAGAAATAAAAAAAGAGAGAGAGAAAACACACAGATCCATCAATTAGCGCAGAACACGAGTTTATCGGAGCAGATTTTTAATTAAACCATTCCTTTGGGCCGACCAAAGCACATCGCTATCACTCGCAACTCGCATTCTCGCAGGTAAGAGGTGGGACAGCCACTTTTTTTACTTAGCAAAGCGATTGCTTTATCGGTGTAAAGATTTATTACTTCCTCGTTGAAAATAGCACCACCAGCCATGGTCCATTGGCACGTGTAGTCGTTTAAAAGTAAGTTCCGACACCCTCCGCGCCGCGCTAGCCAATAGTCAGTGATGGCTCGTGGAATAGGATGTATCAATGTCTGCTTCTTATAAATCTATGAAAAGCATCGATCCTCAAAGGGGTGCAATTGAACGTGAATCCCTACGAATCGATACTTTTGTATAGATTCAAATGACGGAGAACAATTACAATACTCAATTTTTCATGAGTGATGAGCCACAGTAGCAGACGATGAAGAAATGTGTAAGGGCGCAGCACGACGATTGGGAACGCAAGTTGCTGAAAGTAGAGGAGAAAAAGAGAGGAAAGAAAATAGGGAAACGGACAAAAATTCGTTGAAAATTCGTAATGAATTGGAATAGAGAGACATTAGACAACTTTACATTATATCCATAAAAAAAAAAAAAAAAAAAAAAAAAAAAAAAAAAAAAAAAAAATACATAAAAAGTCAAATTAGAGGGCTCCTGGGCACTGGCACTACAAACACACTCAATTTGTCGTTTTTTTTAATAGGTTTAAAGGGACAAAATGCAACGTTGTAAGGTTACAAGCTACGCGCCGCCAGTGTTACCACATTGGGGTGAAAAAGCCGTATGCTTTACATTAATTTAAATGGGGACGATACGGCTTTTGACCCTAGATCTGGCAACACCGCGCGCCGCTTACTTCAGATTATAATGGAAACAGCTGAATGCTGCGCGATAAAATCAGGTGCGACAGCAATAGTAAAATTATAAGATGACTTACGAGATTAAACATGACAAAAAACCAAAGAACTTTACAAGCTCTATCCTTGAGTACATACCTGGAACAAAAGAAACGAAAAAGTTTTTAATTGACGATACAAACAGCTATAGCAAAGTGAGAGGTAATGACAAACAAAAAATGACGAAACAAGGTCCCTTTGAAACTTTTCTTGAAAAGTCGCCAAGGGCGGTAGGATATATATCGTGAACTAAAAGGAAAAATAAAACAAATCACCCGCAAAAATAAGCCTAGACCCGGTCGTAGAAAAAAACGCACAAACGTCAAACCTGAAAATACTTATTGTTCAGGAACGGATTTCTGACCGTCATAGCTGATGGGCACAATTTTCTCATAAAAAACGATATGCATATCTTAATTTGATTTTCTCCATAAGATTCTATTTTATGTTATTCAGATGTACTACAGCGGCGGCTCGTGCACTTTGGCAACAATGCTTTCCTCCCATTTGATTCAATGTAAAACAATCGATCCAATGTGAAGCAGCGCTTCACATGCAAACGATTGTTTAACGTAGATTCAAATGGAGGGAAAACACTGTAGCCACTGATGTACTATATGACCTCCAAAAGAAAGTCTCCTTATCAAAACGATCCTTAATTATGCTGTCCATTATTTTTCAAAGATATTTATGTTCTGTAAGGCATACTTTCAAGTGCCAAATGCTGTTAGACTTTCTGAAATACCTGAAAACTGTGAACATGTTTAAAATTGGTCGTGGAATGGAAGGGTGAAAATGTCTACCGAAGGACAATCATAGTAGTAGTAGTTCAATCATAGTAGATCATCATAGTAGTTTTTTTGACAATCATAGTACACCGAAATGTACACCAGGTATGAAAGGATTAAACCCTTATGGACCAAGCCCGAATATACTCGGTTTTATTCTCTAGTCTATTTCACATTGTTCCAGTTTCAGGATTCCGAATAAACACGATTCTCGATGTGGTGTAAAAAGATGAAATTTCGTCTGGCGCCTTCAATCTGTCGTATATGCAATTCCAACTCCGCCGAGTACGAACAGTTAACTACCTTCCCCATACAAACGGAAAAGTGACGTTCATGTGAACTAACCTGCGGGCCGATCATTTACTTTATCGTTAAACTGATCGTAGCAACTGTCTACGAGTGATGCTATTCGTCGAAAATTGTAAAACTTGGCTGTTGCTATGGTAACCATCGTTAAGAGTCTCGTTTTATAAAGGCTATTCATGAATAACCTTTAAAAAACGGACACTATAACGATGGTTACCATAGCAACGGCTAAGTTTTACAATATTCGACCAATGGCATCACTCATACACAGTCTTAACGATAGGTTTAACGATGAAGTAAATGATCGGCCCGCTGGTCTTTAAAGGGTTAAAATACGAAAAATGAAAATCAGCTAAGTACTGCAGTTTCATTTCTTTCCCTGAGTAAAAACTATTCAATTGAGACCATTTATGGAAAAACGGCCCATAGAAAACCAGGGTGCTATTCCTGAAAAACCAGCTTCATATGATTGTATATGGAGACGTTTGTCTGAAAAACACACCTTTAGTTTTACAGGCCCTTTCTCCGGGAATGGCATCAGTTATGCATTTCTCTCACACTGCTTCCCTCGTCCTACACGCATCCACGTTGCAAAGAACATAACGTTCCATAGGAGTGATGCGGTACAGATGAGACGGAGAAGGGAACAGCAGTGGCGGCTCGTGCAATCTGGCAACCGTGCACTTTTGCCATTTAAACGTATGCAAAAAGATCGATACTTGGTGAGGCGCTACGCCTCACCAAGTAATCGATTATTTTACACAGTTTTAAATGGAGGAAATCCATTGTTGCCACATTGCACGAGCCGCCGCTGGGGCGAACAGTATGAGCACGGCAATAAAACTATTTAACTGATCCGAGGAGAAATTAATAAGGAAAGGGATGAGGTAGAGCAGACAAGGAAGCTTTTTATTTGACGTTAATGAGATGCTGACATATACATTTGATCCTGAGGCACATCGAGTAGAGCTGAGGAGAATGTACGCAGCTCGGCTCGGCTTGGCTTCTCGGAAATCCAGTCGCTGCTCCATAAACGG
This sequence comes from Trialeurodes vaporariorum, assembly GCA_011764245.1. Lineage (NCBI taxonomy): Eukaryota > Metazoa > Arthropoda > Insecta > Hemiptera > Aleyrodidae > Trialeurodes > Trialeurodes vaporariorum. Next base: position 79,613,837 of record VMOF01000002.1, read on the forward strand.
TAATAACTTTTCAATTCCATTTTCTATTTTCATGACGAATTTGCGCTTTTGATATGGAGATTGGGGATGGTCAGTATACGTTCGAGCACATTTAAAAAGATTGCGTTAATTTAAATCCGTGATCCTTCTCGAATATTTCAATGATTTCATCAAATCATCTCTCGCTGGAAAAATCTGAACATGAAGCCTCATAAGCTTTATCATATGTATAGGACATTTTAGAGAAAATTAACTGAGTGTTTTTAGATTTGTCCTGGTGGCTACCGCCACTTATGATATACACGGAAAAAAAAGATTAGTGCAAATAACCATACGGATACCTGATTTTGGCACCTGCTAGATGTTATGGTAAACTTGACCAGAAGTATGATACATTTACCGATACTTTGAGTAAATTCGACATGCAATCAGGGAACATCACCTAGTACCTAGTCAAAACATAGTATACTTCTGGTTAACATTACCATAACATCTAGCAGGTGCCAAAATCAGGTATCCGTATGGTCATTTTCACCGTACTTTTTTTTCCGTGTACTCATTTGGTTCCCAAGTTACGGACTCAAATTATTTGATGAAACTGGCTTACAACCTACAGTTTCCAGATAAGTCCCCTATTTTCATGATGGAATCAAGTCTCCTGATATTCCAGGTTTTTTCCTGATGACACCCAACAGACCGATCCTTGAAATAGGGAATGTTCCGAGGATCTGAATTACGGTTTCTACAGGCAAGCAAATGAAAGTACACGGTGAGCTGATGCTGATAATAAGGATGCATATGGTTTCTAACACTAGGTTTCATATAGTTCCGGAGATGCAGCAGTTTTCAACCGAAATACATTGTTTTAAAGGGTAATTCTGCGTACGTTGTGATAATACAACACACGTACGCTTTTTTGCAACTTTACGCATGTGTATCTCCGAAACTGGGACATTTAGGAAAAACCGAAAAGCATGTTTATTCTCAGCTTATCAATCACTTCCCTGCAATCTAATCGAGCTAATTCAAAATTCCTAAATTTCAAGAATGAGTCTGTTGCAGACTTTTGCTACAACAATTAAGAAAATATAATCAAATGTAAAATCGCCTGAAAAGTCCATGAGTGGCATCAGAAAGTCATAAAATGCAATAATAAATTCACAAGAGGCGTTTAATGTTATCCAAGATGGCGGAGAAATATCGAGCAATTTGTATGCATGCACCACGAACATCCAAGGATAGCCAACCTCACGATATCGATCACAACCAATCACAACGTAAACAAACACATAACCTCTACCTCAAGTGAGGTTTTCAACAGTTGGCCATCCATGGATGTTCGTGGTGCATGCATACAAATTGCTCGATATTCCTCCGCCATCTTGGATTTCATTAAACGCCTCTTGTGAGTTTATTATTGCATTTTATGACTTTCTGATGCCACTCATGGACTTTTCAGGCGATTTTACATTAGATTATATTTTCTTAATCGTTGTAGCAAAAGTTTGCAACAGACCCATTGGCCTGATGATTTGTAAAAGTAATCGTTGAAACTGACCAACTGTGCGTTGGCAAGATTAGTGCGGAACAACGGAGCAGGGGGTGTAAATGAAGGTGGGGGTGGTGATGGAGCAAGGAGGGGGGAGGGGGGCACGAGTCAAAACGAGATCACCAGACGGTATGGTGGTGGTAATTAGAGCTGATGACGCGAAGACGGTGAGGGTATAGTGGGGTGGTACGAGAAGCGGGAGGAGGGAGGAGAAGGAGGGAAACCCCGAGACTTGGAGACAACCTGGTGACAACTTGGTAAGCAAAAGCGCGCATTACCAGAATTACCATAATGGCTGACAGATTCAGTAACAAGCGACATGCACAGCCACGCGGGATACAGCGACAGAGCGACAGAGTGGCGCAGCGCGGAATCCACAATATTCTCGTCGTTGATAATTCTCGCCAATTTATGACAATTACTTCACTCTGCCGACCATCTAATAATTTCATTTATGCCACGTACATTATATACTTCCATCGGAGCCGTCCGTATCCAGGAATTGGTCTCTCTTTCTCTCTTGGAGCAAATGTGTTAGAGAAGGACGGAGGGAAGAGGCTCTGACAAGACTTCAGCCTCCATCTCTGTCCTTTTTAACACATACACGTAAGTCCAAATGGGCGAAGAGAGAGAGAGGAAGACAAATTCCTGGATCCGCCTCTGACTTCCATGCGGAAGACGAGTCGAGTCCGTCGCGTCGCATCTATTTTCCGAATCCCCGAAGGGCATTGTACAGGGCGTTTCATGTAACCGACTCACTCTGTTTTTCTCGAACGCGTGAATATAAAAATTGACGAAGTCGAGGTTAATTTCCACAAAAAGTTGATAAACGGAAGTTGAGACAGTGGAAAAACGAGACCAAATCAAAATGTGACATAAAAACGAGACCAAATCAAAATTTGACCTACAATTAAACAATTGACACATCGTACTGCTGATGGCGCCAGAATCAAAAGCCCTAAGGACCCTGAAGGCTTTTAAGTGGTCCCATAAGGTCCATAAGCGAAGAGTAAGACCGTTTTAGCGTGAGTTAGGGATCCCTGCGTCCCTGCATCGAACATAGCACAGGCCTACCTTGCGATCGGTGGATGACCGATGGATGGCTCGACTGCCAGCGAGACAGCGATCGAGCGTTAAGGACTCGCCAACTTCAGCAGCAGTACATTAGGAACAGGGCTGCCGTTTTGCGTATAATCAATGCTATTTTTTCTATTCACCGATGATTCCACCGGTTGAGAAAAGATTACACAGTTCAGTTCAGTGTATGACTGTAATGCACGAAAATACTCTGATCCGTAATCTTTCCTGAATCGGTGGAAACCCCGTTGATTAATTAAAATATCCGCAAGTTTTTAAAGTCATCGACGACTCAACCGACTGAGAAAAGATTACAGATGTGAGTATTTTAGCTCATTACAGTAATACACTGACCTGAACTGTGTAATCTTTTCTCAACTGGTGGAATCATCGGTGAATTGAAAAATAGCATTGATTAGACGCAAAACGGCAGCCCTGATTAGGAAACGATTTTCGCCGATTCACGCCACACTCTATCGCATCGATGACGGATTGCGACTGATTGTGAGTCCAGACAAAGGACATTACCCAAAATCGGCCATTTTACCCCTGAGAGCGAAATGTGAAATAATTTCAGGGGTGATAGAGGATTAAATCAGCGTTCCGAATCTGGCCTATTTTTTGATTTTGGACGAAGGGAAAGGGGGGGAGGGGGGTCCAAAGTTAGACCCTTTAAATGCCCATAACTTTTGAACGAATGAAGATATGACAATGTACTTTGCGCGAAAAGATAGATCTTTTAAAGACCTTTCGATTGATGTGTACGATATTTGCCTTATTTTAATTTTTAATCGATTTATCGAAGTTTTTCTGATTTTTTTGAAATCGGGTTTTCCGTTTTTTTAATCGTGGAAGTTTGGCAACGCACGAATCATCACAAATAATTTTCAAGATAAAAGTAGTCGAAATTTGCTAAAAAATGGTTCAAACCGCATGTTGGGGAAAAGCTTTGAAGCGGAGTTATGAGGGTTCAAAGTTGGCGCTGTCACGAAAAAGGCCGCCCCGAGGGGGGTACTACAGGTGGTAGAAGTTGGCATTATCTGTTCTTCCCGTCCAAATGACTTGAAATTTGGTATTCCCCCGGGGTTTTTTTTAAAGCTGAATTCAAATTTTGCATCAGTTTTTTAAAATCAAAAAATCCAAGATGGCTGCCGACCAAATTTCCGAAAAAAAAAAGGTCGGCAGCCATCTTGGATTTTTTGATTTTGAAAAACTGATGCAAAATTTGAATTCAGCGTTAAAAAATACCCGGGAATACCAAATTTCAAGTCATTTGGACGGGAAGAACAGATAATGCCAACTTCTACCACCTGTAGTACGCCCCTCGGGGCGGCCTTTTTCGTGACAGCGCCAACTTTGAACCCTCATAACTCCGCTTCAAAGCATTTCCCCAACATGCGGTTTGAACCATTTTTTAGCAAATTTCGACTACTTTTATCTTGAAAATTATTTGTGATGATTCGTGCGTTGCCAAACTTCCACGATTAAAAAAACGGAAAACCCGATTTCAAAAAAATCAGAAAAACTTCGATAAATCGATTAAAAATTAAAATAAGGCAAATATCGTACACATCAATCGAAAGGTCTTTAAAAGATCTATCTTTTCACGCAAAGTACATTGTCATATCTTCATTCGTTCAAAAGTTATGGGCATTTAAAGGGTCTAACTTTGGACCCCCCTCCCCCCCTTTCCCTTCGTCCAAAATCAAAAAATAGGCCAGATTCGGAACGCTGATTTAATCCTCTATCACCCCTGAAATTATTTCACATTTCGCTCTCAGGGGTAAAAAGGCCGATTTTGGGTAATGTCCTTTAGAATAGCTACCGTAGAAATATAATAATTGTAAGGATACGGATCGGTCCCGCGAAAGCTTCAAGTTGTCAGTAAACTTTCCAATTTTCCGTCAACGGCCATACCACGTTGAAAGCACCGGTTCTCGTCCGATCACCGAAGTTAAGCAGTGTCGGGCGAAGTTAGTACTCAGATGGGAGACCGCTCGGGAACACTTCGTGCTGTTGACTCTCTTTTTTCGTCATAATTTTATTTTGCAGGATACCAATCTACTCCACGAAAGCTTCAAGTTGTCATTAAGCTTCCCAACTTCCCGTCAACGGCCATACCACGTTGAAAGCACCGGTTCTCGTCCGATCACCGAAGTTAAGCAGCGTCGGGCGAAGTTAGTACTCAGATGGGAGACCGCTCGGGAACACTTCGTGCTGTTGACTCTCTTTTTTCGTCATAATTTTATTTTGCAGGATACCAATCTACTCCACGAAAGCTTCAAGTTGTCACTAAGCTTCCCAACTTCCCGTCAACGGCCATACCACGTTGAAAGCACCGGTTCTCGTCCGATCACCGAAGTTAAGCAGCGTCGGGCGAAGTTAGTACTCAGATGGGAGACCGCTCGGGAACACTTCGTGCTGTTGACTCTCTTTTTTCGTCATAATTTTATTTTGCAGGATACCAATCTACTCCACGAAAGCTTCAAGTTGTCACTAAGCTTCCCAACTTCCCGTCAACGGCCATACCACGTGGAAAGCACCGGTTCTCGTCCGATCACCGAAGTTAAGCAGCGTCGGGCGAAGTTAGTACTCAGATGGGAGACCGCTCGGGAACACTTCGTGCTGTTGACTCTCTTTTTTCCTTAGAATTTGGATTTATTGAACCTCTGAGTCGGTGGAACGAGATGAGTCATCCTTAGATCTTTCATTTTTACTAAATATCGGGAAAAAGTTACCGAGATAATTATTTACCAAAACGGTTACGCTGATTTCGAACGGACAAATGGTGGAAAAAAAATTTGCTGCAATTTTTAATTGAGATAAAAGCGAGAAATGGAAGAAGTGCAATGCTTCTTGTAATTATCCTCACATGTTAGTGTTGATTTCTCTAAAATTGAGGCAATTTCGGCAAAATTAGTGAGTGCAATACTATATGCCCAATATTAACCGTCGGCTCAACCGTTCGTTAAATGTCGGTAACTTTTCTCTCTCAAGCAGTGTACCATCCCATCATTACAATTCCGCCAACATCTCAAGTAACTCCATCACTGCATCAAATATGTGAAGTTTACGAAGCTACCTGAAACTCGCACATGCGTATATTTGCAATTTGCATCACAACAATACGTGTGCCACTGTACTTAAATCAAGTGCAAAGTTTCTTTCGTACTTTAATCCTCTAAACAGACGCCAAATATGACGGGCGTTTCATCTGACAAGATAAACATAGCGATGGGAGGATTAGTAAACAACTTGTCTGAATGCGACACGTAGTTTCAGGAAAGACTGTCAGTCAGAAAGAAAGAAGAGAAAGAAAAAGAAAATAAAGAAATAGCAATTTCTCTTTTCTTGAGACAGGAGAAGTAGAAGGAGGAAGCGAAAACATTAATTCTGAGCTCGTCGATGCTTTCCGTCAAACTTTCGGAGAGTAAAAGCTTCGTTCAATTTTTCAAACGCATATACTTTTAAAGACGGCAGAGTTATTTTTATTTGCATTTCTTGGTGAAGATTAAATCAGAGTTTTCTCGAAAGTGTGAATTTGAGGATGTATAACGAACAGAGAGGGATCCAGGAATTTCCCCTCTCTCTCTCTCTCTCTCTCTCTCTCTCTCTCTCTCTCTCTCTCTCTCTCTCTCTCTCTCTCTCTCTCTCTCTCTCTCTCTCCCTCCTTCCCTCACATGCGTTCAAGTGGGAGGAGAGAGATGGATGAAAAAAATCTAGATCCAAATTTAGCAACGGATGGAAAGGCTTCACCGTCAAGTTCGAATTTGCGAGGAAAACTCAAAATTTAGGTGGAGTTGAAGAAAATGAAGGAAATCCTACTTTGGAGACGAAGGAAACCTGTGAGCGCCAACTTACAGAATCATCAGAAAATGGCCTGATAGAAATGGTTATAGTCCATTTCAGAAAGCTAGTCCTACAGCAAGATCACTATAAAAGTCTATACAACAGAGATACATACTGAGGAAGAGAGAGATCCGTAATTTTTGTGTACTTTCGACCGTACTTTTAACTGCTTTAGAGGATCGATTTTGAGATAAGTTAACCAAAAACTGCCATGAAGTGCTTGGCGGATTTTTGCCACAAAGGGCTAACCTGCACTTGAAAGTATGTCAATAGCAACAGTTTCTTTCGGTTTGGAGTCAAACTGTATATGGTGAGGTGGAACATGGTGATTTCATTATATTTCACGACTGTTGTGGGCAGTGATGTCACGCGTAATCTATACTGACACTGCATTTTGTTCATTTAAGGTCATGTAAAACATCGACTCGAGGGAGTGCACTGCAGTGCACCCCCCGATTGTTCGATATTTTTCATGGGTTTAAACTGACCAAAAACGAGTATGTTAAATTGCACACGACGCAACGCTTCTGGATAAGGGACATTTTGTTATTATTGCTTTTTTTTTTTTTTTTTTTTTTTTTTTTTTTTTTTTTTTTTTTTAAATAAACCAACGTATATTAACATTGGGGAAATATGTGCGAGGCGTGACATAACTTCTGAGAAGTAAAATGGTATGGGGGCATTTTCGAAAGTCACCGGGAGTAGGAGCACCATCAAATCGATCGTTCCTACAGATACCCGCGTTCCACGAAGGAGAAATCGCATTTTCTCGACAGAAAATAGCCCAAAACCTCTTCCAGCGACACTCCAAATTTCAACTTTTAGACGCCCCCCTCCCGTCGAAAGATTTTCTGGATCCACCTCTGGATACGACGCAGGTATGGATCACGTGATCGCAGCGACTAACGGGTGCCACCTTGCTCGTCTCGCTCAAAACTGATGATGAAAAAAAAAATTAAACAAAAAACAAAAAAAAACAAAAAACTTTGGTCGATTCCAAATGAGAGCAACATGCGGAAAGAAAGTCTTTAAAGAAACCCCACATGCGACCAAGAAAGAAACGAGAAAAACTTCGTGAATTAAAGGGTGTCTTTTACAATACAAAAAATGGGGTGAACGACAGATAGGTGGACGGAGGGGGGGGGAGGAGGGGGGGAGGAGGGGGAAGGGGGTAGGGAGCGATATTTTCATTTGACATTTATAAAATTAAAGAATACCGCATCACATCGGGTGGAGGGATACATTAAGACTTATATCACGTCGGAAACTTTCATTTTATTTTTACGGGTGTCTCGCCTTTTAACGCTTGCCGCTTCCAGAGAACTTCTTGGTGAGAACGCAAAGTTTATTTGGCCTCACGCCACTGTTGTTGGCAGCTTGATACAACTTTTATCGGTCCCTGCCTCTCCGTCTCACTCCTCCGCTCCCCCCCCCCAATCCCCTTTACTTTCCGTCTTACTTCGTCTTATAACTCCTCCACTGTTTTGTCACCACTTTCATTTTCCGAACTCTTTCTCTCAACACTTAAAGTTATTCTATTGTCTTCAAACATTTCCCTCCCCCGCGTTTTCACAGCTACTTTAAGGGACGGTGTATGGTAGACTGTCAAACAGATTCCACTTTTGGTTGTTGATTCTTATGTAAAATGTCGTTAAAATTACAATGGTAACAATGGGATGGTTGCAAGGGTCTAAAATTCAGTGTTCTTTTAATTTTTTTAAAAAAAATGTGGAAAATACTTGATGGGCGAGCAAAAGAGGATCTGGTTTTTTCATAAGTGGTTTTTTGGTTTTTTTCATTTTGGAGTTACACTCGTAAGAAATCGCGCGTGTTGTGACCCGTGTTTCCAATTTTCCCGCGCGTGTTGTTTCCAATTAAAACAATGACCTATAAAGCCAAGTTCATTCAAAACTAAAGCATCCTTGTTTTCAACTCACCAAGTTGCTTACTAATAACCACCATTTAAAGTTCAGACCCTTGAAACTGTCCTATTCCTGGACGATCCATTCAGCATTGACCGAGAAATAGCCGTTTGAAAAGGCGATTTTATTACTTAAATTATGTCAAAAACTATAAGTCTCTTCAGGGCCATTCTAGATGTGATTTATCATCCCTTACATTTCAAACTGAAATTTTGACTTACGTATAAACTTAAAATGTTCTACTTTGCTGCAACGAATCTGGCAGGCAAGTATAGTAACCTCTGGTCTTAGTCATCGCTAAAAAAGTTAAAACTTTAGGTTTTATGAAGTCAATAAAATTAGTGTCAAAATGTATAGGATGCTAGTAGTATGTTACAGTTCACCCAGTATAAGTCTTCAACCTTCAATGATTCTACAAGAATTTCCGAATCACTGAATGTGTGGGAAACGGGGGATAGAATTTAACTATAATGGGTCTGTTGCAAACTTTTGCTACAACGATTAAGAGTGTTTAAACTAATGTAAAATTGCCTGAAAAGTCCATTGGGTGGCACTAGAAAGTTATAAAATGCAATAATAAACTCTCAAGAGGCGTTTAATGAAGTCCAAGATGGCGGATAAATATCGAGCGATTTGTATGCATGCACCACAAACATACAAGGAGTGCCAACTTTTACAACCTCACTGGAGGTAGAGGTTATGTGTTTGTTTACGTTGTGATTGGTTGTGATCGATATTGTGAGGTTGGCTATCCTTGGATGTTCATGGTGCATGCATACAAATTGCTCGATATTTCTCCGCCATCTTGGATTTCATTAAATGCCCCTTGTGAGTTTATTATTGCATTTTATGACTTTCTAATGCCACCAATGGACTTTTCAGGCGATTTTACATTAGATTAAACACTCTTAATCGTTGTGGCAAAAGTTTGCAACAGACCCATTGTCTTCATAAAATTGATTTTTCAAACAACAATATCTCGAATAACACGAAACGGATCGCGATAAAACAGTGACAGTTGAAATTTGATCATTATTTTACACAAGAATCAACCATCAAAAACTGAATCTGTTGACAGCGTAACTGGCCTGCACCGCAATAAATTAGTGGCAAAGCGTACAATTTGGCATCGTTGCTTATTTTCGTTCATTTAAATTTGCACTCTTACAATACCAACAAAACTAACAGCGAAGTAATTCAAGCCCATTCAGTATGACGTCATATCAGTCGACATTGGTGACGAAAATGCGCTTTTGCAGCATTTAAGAGAGAGGAGAGCGAGTCGAAATTAATAAGAGCTTATATGAACAGCGGGAAAATTTAACCCTTCACTGCATGAGATTTTTTTTTTCAACCAAAACTGGATTTTTCGATTCATTAAGTGGTCACATATATGGGAAAAATAGCAAAAAAATAATTAGACAGTTTTTCGGTGAAAATTCTTATTTTTCCATTTTTGTCTTGTTTTTTACAAGTGCTATAACACCATAAGAAATGGCGAGAAAAAAAAAAAAAAAATTTTTTTTTTCAAAATTTTCAAAGAAATAGGAATTTTTTCCTTTAATTGGATTTTTCAAAGAGCAAATGCCAGAAGCTTAGTAAAAATAATGAAATTGGGGTTGAATTGGATACGGGGACAAATTTTCCCCCAACCATGATTTCTTTTATTAAATGCATTATAATGAGTGCTGGTGGTCTTTTGAAAAATGTTTGCGCCCCTTTTTATGTTTTCTTATAATGTGACACTGGTGATACAATTTGGAATAAGTCAAAATATACATTACAATGTCTGATATAGGGCTTTTTACATCATGTATCACCAGTGATACTCTATGCAGTGTAGGGTTAAAAGGGGGGGGCGAGAGAAAAATACACGGGAGAAAGACA